>VXAZ01001305.1:1128387-1268929 GCA_013399875.1 Gymnorhina tibicen | reverse complement strand
TAGCTTTTGTTACTAATAATTTCTGTGTTTCTGTTCTATTTGGTATGTTGAAAACATTGTGAAAGCCAGGACTTGTCATGGCCTGGTTTCTTGTGACACACAATATGATGAAGGTCATTGTTTCCATTTTTAGAACTGCTTACAGTACATTCTCATTCCTCTGTCTGTGACCTTTCTAAACCTATACTGCTTCACCAACAGCCAGTACTTGTTCCTCAGCAGCCTTATTTTGTCACTGAATGACCTATTTAATTATTCTCATATTGCTTATAAATCTTGACTGTTTCCTTTCTTCTTCTTTGAAAGAATAACAACTATTGCAACTTTTGCTACATCTGACAGCTTATACATTTCATATCCATTCATACACACATATGTGCATATTCGGGTGCATGAAGTTGAGATAATTCTTTGATCCCTTAGTACAGAAGCTTACTTGTACACCAAAAACATCTGAAATGTGTGTGGAAATGCTTGACTGGCATTTGACTTAATCAGTCCTATGACTGTGGGGGTTAATTATCATATGATTTTTCTGCCCCCATCTTTAGATGGAGTAAATTTTCTCCTCAAGGACTTTTTATCATTCAAGAAATAGAAATTGAAAGAAGATAACAGGGGTTGTTTTACAAACTGAGCAATACAGAACAGCCTCATTTAGCAAGAGTTATGAAAGGGCTCAAAACTCCAGGGTCTGCATTTTTTTGTATACATGACCTACATTACCTTTTGTTCTGTGTAACTGTATACTAGCCCTATGCACTTTTTTTTTTTTTGCACTGGTACAAAGTATGATAAAATTTAGAACAGAAAAGTCTCCCATGGGCCTAATTTTAGTGCTATGTACACTGGTAAAATATAGATAATGCTAATTTTGTACCCTCAATTTATTATTAACTGTGTATATAGTTTACTAAAAGACATATTATAACCAAAACTTCGTATTAGGTTTTTTTAGATTAATATACCGTAATTTGGCAAGTGCCATGTGTGGGCTAACAGATTAGATACTCAAAGCAGTTGCAAAGTAAGCTGTGTAATTCTTTTGATAACTTCTTATATTTTTGGCTGCCAATATTTACTTTGCTAGTGACCATAAGGATGTTAACTTGGTCTCAGAGAAATCGTAAGTACAAGGACTTATTTTATTGTATAATACTGAAGTGTTTTGGATATCTAGTTATCTGGAGTAAGAGAAGAGGAAAGGTTATTTAAGTTGAAGGTAGTGCAAAACATTTTCAGTACTGTAGGGTTTAATCTGAGTTATGCTATTATTGAAAGTGTTACTATGATTTGTTTTTCATTTACCAGCACTGGCTCACAGAACTGGAAATTTTAGCAATGATCTTTGCAGCTGCCGTCCATGATTATGAACATACTGGGACCACAAACAATTTTCATATTCAGACAAGGTAAGTGAAGTGGTCTCCTAAGAGTCACATTTGGAGTTTGCAGTTCATTCAGATCATTGCTGAACTGTTTCATAACTCTTACTAATAAAGCCAGGAAGTAGCCAGGTCAATCCTGATTTTACAAATTGCTTCCTCGACTTCTATAAAGTTAATGGGATCACTCACATGATCAAAAACTGTGGAAGAGTAATGAGATAGCTCCATAATGTCTGAAATAATTCTGTTTTGGGGCTGATATGAAGTTTCAAGTTTGAAAGCTTGATTTGTTTCAAGCTTGAAAGCTGATTGAAGTTTCAAGAGAAAAGTTTCAAAGGAAAAATCCCTGACCATTACTGAGTGAAGAATGGTACATCTGATACTTAACCTTGTACAAACCACCTTATTTTTCTCTTACACTAAGCTATACTTTGTACTATTCTCAGTGGATGAGTTAGCTTCAGCTGCTCTTTAAAAAAAATCAGCATAGCACTGGCATATTCTAACAAAACAGCTCAGTGCTGGAAATATTATTACTTTGAACAGAAGTGTCCTCACACTCACGTATATAGAAAAAATGCCCAATGGTTACATTTAAATTAAATCTATAACATAGTTTTTCTCCAAGATGTGGCCTTCAATAATGAAAAAATGCTAGATTTGCAGCTGAAATAAGGATACAATTCTATTCTCCCTCAGCACAGTCTGGCTAAAAATAAATTTCAGTTCGTAGTTCCAAGTTTATATTAGTTTTCTATTTTTGTCCTTAATATTTTGCTCTGAAGTTTTGCAAGAGTGGAAAACTACTTAAGCTGATAGTCTTTGAATTTTACGCAGGCATACTTGCAAACAGGTATTTGTTATGTGATGTAGCTCATTCTTCTCTCCTCATGTAACTTGGCCCTGATGTGCCATCCCAGACTGTGATTCCAAGCTTCTTTTGCCTGAGGAAAACTGGTGGAATGGCTGCCAAAATCGTAGGAAATCTTAGCACTGCTTAAGCCTAGTCATAAGTAGCTATGTTGATCAAAGTGTGCTTCCTAAACGTATGATTGTCATAACAGATTTTCCCACGGTTTTAGTTAGATTAGGGATGTAAACATATTGATTATTTAGGCTGGCTGTGGTTCGTTCCCTCTAAATAATGTTCCCAATCCTATTTTAATTATTTAGATTCCTTGGTACCATGCATGACAATATATACCATTGCTCAACAGAACAAGAGGCTGAATTTAGTTTATTTATGTCAGAGTAAGCTGCACTGCTAAATCAACACACCTTTCTTCTAGTACAGACTTGTCAGTGGACCAAATTGAAATATTCAGGAATAGTTTTGTCAGAACAGAGTTGTAGCAGAGAGGGGATTCCTGAGTTTGCCTAGCAGGTCAGATCGGGTCTTGGGGAAACAAATTCTCCAAGAATTAATGGTGTTTGAAGCAAAGTATGATAAATCCACACCACATCACAATTTGTGAGTATCTCAGTGTAGTTTTGGAATTGTACATTAGTCTTTGATTAAGAAGGAAAGGATACTGTTAAGTGTGCTAACATTATGGTATGGGTCTTTCTTTAGGAAGCACTTAGCATCTCTACCATCCCATTGTAATGAGGCTCAAGGTTTCTCTAGTTTTCTGAGAAAACATGGTGGCTGTTTAAAACATATGAAATTGAAACTTTCAATACTTTATTATTTACACATCATCTGATAATGAGTAGCATGGGCCAAAGCACATCTCTCAGAGCAGGGGGAGTAACTTCTTAATACCCATGCTATGTGTGGAGCCCTGCTGCTGGTGAACGTATTGCATTTTAAATGGTTGTATTGTGTTAGTGTACTCTTGTAACCTAATTAGAGCATTTCTGATGCTCAGTGATCCTATCTACAGTCAAGAAGCTCAAAGATCTCACAAATTTTTGCCACAGTTAGGTTGTATCAATAAAACATCACACATTTGAAAATACGACCCTCCCACAAACAGTGGGAAGTATGGTATAATGATAATTTTTTATGCATTTAAGATGGAAAATTTGTCAGTATTTGATACAATAGGAACAAATGCACATAGTTTGCTATATCTATATCTATAGTCAATATTTCTCATAGAGAATGTATATTGCTACCTTTCTCAGTGCCATCATTGGCACACTATTACAAAATGTGCCTTTTTTCCCCGCACTAGGTCAGATGTTGCTATATTGTACAATGATCGTTCTGTTCTTGAAAATCATCATGTAAGTGCTGCTTATAGACTCATGCAGGAAGAAGAGATGAACATCCTGGCAAATCTAAACAAAGATGACTGGAGGTAAGACTTGCTGTGACATTCAGAAATACTTCCACTATTTAAAAATAATAAAAACCACCAGGCCTTCCCTGTGGAGTCTATTTTAAGAGCTCAAATTACAGGAAGTTGACACTGGCGAGAGTAGTGGATATTTAGAGCCTCGGGAAGGCTGCTGTGTTGTTAAGTACTGTTTGGGAGACTCCACGTAATTTTCCAAGGGAGGTTGTGCATTTATGAGATGCAGTGCTGGAGTGTGTGGACAGTGCCTCAGGTGAGAAAGCTCTTTAGGAAAACCACAATGCTGCCTGAGCTAGGCTGCCTTTGTCCAACATAACCAGTGGGTTGAAATCACGGTGCAGAGTCACATTCTGCTGCCAGCTTGAGCACTACTGCCCCTGGGATTTCAGCATAGTCACGTCTTGGTTAAGCATTGGAAAATGAATTGTGTGGACAGTCCAAAAATAATAAAGGCCCAGAAGCGCTACAAAAATTTCTTTTTCTTCTTAATTTTAGTGTAATTCCTGAAGCAAATTTGGCCAGCCGAAAGAATAAGTATCATAATTGATATATCACAAATATTAAGATCTGTAAGGCTAAAATTCAGGTGTTGGATTAAGATTCTCTCCATTATTAAAAAGGAAATGTTATCTTTGTATATCGTTGATGGATACATATTGCATTTAAAATATGAGTCTTCTGTGTGTTTCTGTAAACACAGATATTATTCAGCAACCCTAAAAAAACCCTTGCAGACAGGTGGTCTGTGAAGTTCAGAGAGATATGTTCTGCTTCCAGGAGAGTCTCCCACTATGAATGATGCTACCATGAATAAAAAAGCTAAACTCTGTTTTATCTGTATTTTCACAAAACTATACATTTATGAAGAATTATGTGAATGTCAGATCGAATTTTGCTGTGGTGTACATTTACAGATATGCAGGACTGCTTTACATGGTAGATTTACATGATTTTACCTATTTACATGATGAGGAAATCCCTAAATAAAGCATTTATTGAATGTAAGTCTGCTGGCCCTTCTGGGTTTCAATTAATTATTATTCTGTACCTGTTTAAAAAAATATTAAAAACATTTATAATTTTTTAATTTAATACAAAGTGAGAGAGGAAGCATAGACTTTTTAGTTGTCTTAAAAGATTTCTTCTCAGAGGATACTCATTTGGGTTTAGTTATCAGAAGGTTTCTGTTGTATGTTTAGTTCTGGAGAAATTTCTCTGGAAGTAAATCATAAACTTCCTTGATAACTGTCTACACACCTAGATTTTTAATGCCAACATGAGCCAGCCTTGCTCGTCTTGAAACTACTTTGGGCCTGATGGTTTTGGGGCTGATAGTTCTGTGTGACCCTATTTTTGCTTGTCCTAACTATTGAGTATGGAGAAAATGATTGTGCCTGTACACAGCCATCAGAAACTCATATTCTGTGTTTTAAAACCATAATTTTAGAGGGAAAAGTATTTTCAAATCTTCAGACATGTTTCCTTGAGTACGTTTTTTTGAGGTGGTGTTGCTTCATATTGCGTCCTACCAGAGAATGCTTCCAAGTAGAAAGAGGCTGTTAATTTTCAGCTGAATTCCAGCTCAGGAGTGTTCCAAGAGTGGCTTGAAAACACTTATTTGCATCCCCAGTCCTGGCTTCTTCATTACTGGAGACCACCATAAATCAGTATAGTTTAGAAATACCTGCAGCAAGATACAGTGGCTCCAGCTGATAGATATCTGGCTGCCAGCTAGTACAGTTTATCCCAGTCATTCCCTTTTGTTATGTCACTGAGGAAAAGAGTAACAGGATGAAACCCAAATGTTTGCCAATGGAAAGATGGACCTGTGGTTTCCAGGTTGTGTTCATATGTACTGCTCTGGTGGACTGCAAACAAAATAAAGGGAGGAATGTGATAGGCTCTCTTCACATTTCTGAAGCACACTCTTCTCTACATAGATTTTTTTGGGCAGGTCTTCCCACAGTTCTTTGTGAAGTTCAGTTGTGGACCGTTTTCTCTAACTTTTGCTGCATTTTATTTCTCTGTGGTTTTTGAACCTGTGATAAACTACCATGTTCTTTTGAAACTTGCTCAATCACACACTGGCTCTGTTTACACTTCCTTTTCAACCTTTTCTCACTGCAACCCAGTTATGTTTTCCTGGAAGATCTTACTTTAGTTTTGCAAATTTTGTTTGTATAGAGTGGCTACACAGATTCTATTATATGCAGCCAGTTTGAAGCTGGTGAGATTTGGCAACCAGAGAAAAGTAGAATTTATCATCTCTTTTTGGGCATATTCAGTACAATGTAGAAGAAATGTATGAATTGACTAATAAGCTCAAAAATCTAAACTGAGACATTCAGTTCTGTGTTTTGTCGCTTTGCTCAACAATTACGGTCTGTACTTCGAAGCAAGAAGTAAATTCCAAAGTGCCAGTCTGTGCCAGCCTGCACAACCTGTTGCAGTGTGGTACTTCAATTTAGAGGGTCAGTCATGGAAATGACAGTTTCCTGGTATTCATTTCTGATATCCAGGAATTCCTGTTACCCTGTCATTTCACTGGTGCAATGATGGATCTGGTAGCCACTTAACAGAAGCTCTTACTTGAGTGAGCTTCTTGGACCTATACTGAAATTCATGCTGTCAAACTAACAGTTTTGAAAGTTGCACTGAACCAAGTTGGCAGTAAATTGAAATGATAATCTGCTCAACTTTTTAATGTACTTCCTGGCACTGATTAATTTCTTTACTTCTGTCATATCTATTTTCTTTAGTTGCAGCAATTTCATTTTTCAAAAATTTAACACTGCTAACTATTTAAACTGAGGTTGTGCTAATTATTCTAACAAGATGAAACAAAATGACTGAAATTACTTTATAGTATTCCATTTGCTCTTCTACACGTTAACATTAAGAAGATTAATGTGCTAATAAACTGCCAGCTTCAATTAAGTTTAAAATTTAGGCTCCTGGTCCGAGCTGGGGAACACTGCCAGCACACTGAGGATGATGTCCTTCGTGGATAACGCATGTGACATTCACAGTAATTTTTCAGTCTTTTCTCAATTCTGAAAATACGTTCCAGTCTTTGATATCGTCTTGTTTCTCTCAGTGCGCTTAAATAACTAGAGAGGGATCCTTGTTTGTCCCCCTTTCTCCTTTGCTTTACAGGTTTCCAGTGTTCCAGCACTCCATGTGTAATATTGTTATAGGTGGTGGGGCAGTATTAATGTCTCAAACCATCCCAGCCGTAAGGCATACAGAGATATATTGCCTGATTATACAAAAAAAGATGAATAAAACAGTATGTATTGTATGTAATGCATAATGAACAGCATTCTTTCACGAAGTCCCTTGGGATTCTTCTGTCTGAGGATTCCTGTAACTTGAAGATGAGGCTTATGTCTTCAGTTCCCACCTTGCTTTTGCTCATCCTAGTCTGCTTGTGCATTTTTTGGTTAGTTTCCAGCTGACTAAATGTCTTTGTCATGGACAAATCCAGGTAAAGCTGGTTTCTATTTATTGGTTAACTACTTTTCCAAGAAATTCATGTGCCACTCCTTGTCTCTTTATTACAGCACTGTTCATGTAATTTTTTCACATAGTCTTGCATCATTGTTTTTTTATGGTATCCTATCCATAGGACTTATGGCTATGGGGAGGGTTAAGAAAGGACGCCAGCACGGAACATGACAGTTTACTTAAGTAAAGTGGAGATGGTAGACTCAAACCCAGTAATCTTCTGATTCTGGCCTGAAAGATTGCTGTGTGCTGTACGTGAATGCTGTTACCACTTCCCTTCATAGTAGGACAACATCTACTTGTCTTTTTGCCATGGCAGCAGGTACCTGTGTTATCCTGATGTTTGTAGTTGTGGAGTGCTTAATGAAGATGGGGAGAGATTTCTGTCCAGGAGTTACCTATGAGACCAGCTGAAGTCTCCTACGGAATGGAAGTTGAGACAGTCTTTTTCCCAATTTGGGAGACCATTTTGGTAATGGAGTCTCTCCAAGATGCAATGATATGCAATGATAGCAGATGAAGCATTTCTAGCTCTAGTAGAGCTTTATCTACCATTTCCCTATCAGGTCTCAATTTTCTATCCCTCTGGTTATGGTGGACATGGGCACAGGCAGTTAACAATTGCAGGAATCTCTCTTTTGCTGTTAAGCAGATTTTTAGTGGCCTAAAATCTTCAGAAGTGTTTGACAGGGCAGTGCTATACTGTTTGATCCTTATTCAGGTGTTGGAGGTAAGAATTAGGGTTTTTTTCTGCTGCCATGACAATATGAATAAACTGAAAGTGTGGTTTTGCTTCTCTATGTGTGTCTTGCATAGTAGGGGTGAGATGTCTTGTGAGTACGGGTGAACTTACTTCTGATTACTCTAAAAAGTTCAGAGATTTAAAGTTCCTAAGAAAATCTCCCATAGAAAGGAGAAGTGATAATTATCACAGTCTTAAGAACAACAGGGTTTAACAATGCAGAGCCCTCATTTTTCTTGTAGTGTTAGATGTTTTTTTTGTTTGTTTTGCTTTTATTTTTCTAATGGGTTTGACTGTTTTTGAAGGGTACACTTTCAAAGCAATGTGGAGGAGGAACAGTTGGGATGCAAAATAATTAGTATCTTATTATGAGGTCAGATAAGGTAAGGCGTTTTATAAACACAAGTTGCTATGGCTCCATATTATTGAGTAGAAGTGAGAGCACAGAGTCTTTATCCAGTTACATTGAAGCAAATCAGGAATAAATACATAAAAATCAGTGACAAATACCTGCATAAATATGTAATTAATTGGGATCAAAAGCAGTCTTGATAGTCTTTATAGCAAAGTATTCTAACAGCCCTAAAGAAAACTGCAAATTACCCCTTTAAGGCATAGTCCTTTGAAAAAACCTGCATGTTTTTCGATTTACTTAAATCAAGCATATGAATACAAGATGAAAAATCACTGAGAATGACTAAAGTAGGATATTACTGTTGTATTTGATACTTGGACATCCTTAAGATTGGGGGTGTGCTCATGAAGATAATATGGTACATAATGAAAGCTTTAACAAAGTTAATTGTTCCTCATATACGTATAAGCAGGTCTTGTCCTCCTAGGTCATTTAGAAAGCTTGTAAATAAAGACCCACTGGACTCCTACATGGCCTATATCCTTCTGCATCAAGGAGATAGAATTTTCTAAGTCAATAATTATTGTTGACAAAATTAATTTAATTTCATATTCACAACCAGAATTAATACACTTTTTTTACATGATTCATGTTTTATTAGTTTCATATTGATTTAATAGAAAGCGGATGGACAAGCCACCATCTCGGACCATAATACCAAGACAGAGATGAATTATTAACCCCAAACTTGTTCTGATTCATAAAATAGGTATTACAATATTTTTGGAGTGAAAGATAGTTTGTCATAATGATCTTATATTGGTATAATGTTGATGGTATTTCAGGTAATACCTCTTGCTCTTCTGAGTGTTTCCTCTCACTCTTCTGAGTGTTTCCACAGCCTTCTTCCTAGGTTTAGTGTTATGCACACTCTTCACTAATATGAGGGCAGTAATAACATATCCTGTTGTGTGGTGGTAAGCCCAGAGAACAACTTGTTTTTTGAATACTCTACTGCCGGAAAAAATAAGGAATGACTTATAATGGGTGAGAGAACTGCATGTAATATTACTTTATGCACTAGAAAATAGGATTTACAAAACAGTGTGACTCTGAAATAATGATTGCAGAGTACATCTTCTGAGGTACATTGCTTTCACAGAATCCCTTTAGGATACAATGTTCAAGTTGTTAATAATTTATTTAAATGCTTTTTAAAACGTAATAAAACCCATGATGTTGTTTTGAAAGTTATAAATTAACAAATACTGCTTAAACAAATGTACCATACATAGAATAAATGAATTTTAATCAGTCATTTTGCTTTTAATTATTCTTAGGGAGTTGCGTAGCTTGGTCATTGAGATGGTCTTGTCTACAGATATGTCGGGTCATTTTCAACAAATTAAAACAATGCGACATACTCTACAGCAGGCACAGGGGTAGGTTATTTTCCATTCTGTTCATTATCTGTAGTCTTTCAATGAGCTCATAATCAAGAAAAGAATTTAAATAGTTGCTTTTGTTTTGAGATAATTGGAGCATGTCCTTGAATTGACAGGGTAGACAAAGCCAAAGCCATGTCTTTGATTCTACATGCAGCAGACATAAGCCATCCAGCAAAATCCTGGGAACTGCACTACCGGTGGACCATGGCCCTGATGGAAGAATTTTTTCGACAGGTGCCATTTTTAAAATCCTTTAATAAATCTAGTTCAAGAAGCAATGGTTACATGATTAAATATTTTCTTAAGTCTACCAGCAAGGTTGCTGTTGGTTGTGATTGACAAGCATAGTCAGTAGTATATATTCTTTGTTCTTCATACATGCCACTGACATTAATTCAATTTTTATGTGTGTGAATAAGACAAAATGGTTATAGCTCTCTATCTGTTTCAGCTGATACCAAGATTTTGAGTGTTGTAGTGGGTTTTTTCCTTTCAATTATAATATAACTTGTCAAGCTGTTTTCATTCTGTAGACAGAGATTTATATATGCATTGAATTATAAAGAAGCACCAGAAGGGTAGGATGAGAGAAAATAGGAAGAATTCATGTTCAGCAAAAAAGGCAAAAATTTGTCTCCATCCCACATTTCAGAAAGACCTATTTCTTTTCCTTGCTAGTATTTGCCATGCATATGCCACATAGATCTGAAGGTGTTGCTTTCATAACAGCCTGATCCAAAGCCAGAGGTTAGACAGTTACCATCCTGTTAATGCTGTGACCACATATCCCAAACCAAAAAATGAAGACACACCTTTGTGGAAGTCTTTTCATTTCTGTGAAGTACTGAATTCCAAGAGAAAACCTAGTAGATGCTGGTGTCACTGCTGCCATTTTTTGACTCACCTCAGCAGGTGAAACAAAAAACATTTCTCCAGAGGGAAAACACTCTCTCTGTAATCAGTATTTGCAACCATGCACATTGTCAGCATAACAGTTACTGAAGTACAATTGATAATCAAAATCCAGTTTAGGTATGACAGTTTCTAGAGTGATGCACAGATATTAAAAAGGGCTAATACAGATCAGGGAACAGTGTATGTCTTGCTCAGCTTGATTATCTTAATTTTTCTATATGCTGACATTTTCAAATCAGATGGGTCACACTGGAAAAAGGGACCAGAGAACAAAAAAGAGTGTGTTAAACTGTGAGGTTCTTAGACCCGTCTGCCTATAAGGTTCCTGCTCAGTTCCTGGAGATTCTTCACATGAATTCTCAGTAGGGAGCATCAGGGCATCCTTGACTTTGGGCTTTGCACTGGGGAGGCAGACTGGAGAGCTGGTGCGTTAATCTAAATAATGAATGGACTGAGTTTTATTGAAATGAGTAGTCATGAGTTTGTCTACTTCTGTCAATGGAAATTTTGAGGATTTTGAACTTGAGAGCAAAAAGGAGGAGCAGATCACCCAAGAAAAAAGGTCTTAAAATGACCAACTTTAGTAACATTTTAGACACAGAGAGACAGACTAGACAGGGCCCATGGGACAGTGAGACAGTGTGTCCAGCCAAGTGGAGGTTGCATTAGCAGTAAACAGTACCACACCGGTCACTGAATGCATAGAACCAGCTAATGTTTTAGTTATTCCTTTATCCATTCATTAGAAGATGTGACTGGATCCCAAAGAAGCTGCTCAAAAACTCGAGAAGGCATTTAACAATAGAACAAGTAAAAATGTATACATGTGTGCAACGCAGCAGTATAAAATATGAAAGTCTTCCAGGCTGCAGAGGAGTGTATCAGAAACAGAATTCTTTCCATATACTGCTAAGGACAGTTTATGTGGAGTAGTTCCAGCACTTTTAAAGTGTGATGAACGAACAGCACATATATAAATGCACTGAGCAGTGCAGACACAGTAGGTCTCCTGCTTCCTAGATGCACTGGCTTGTTGTGCATCCTCTGGTCTGTTGCTCTGAGCCTGTGTGACAGAAACCTCTGGGATTTCCAAATCTGTGCCAGCCAAGATGAAGTATTCCAAATGTATATAAAACCCCTTAATTCCTCCTCTTCTTTTCTTTAAAGATAGTCATTCAACTACTTCTAGTGCCTTACAGGAAAAGCAGTAGATTCTGAAACAGCTGATGCAAGTCCAGTGCTTTCACAGGCAGCTTTCAAAGTAGTGAGCACCAGCAAAAAAATGAACATTCACCTTGACAAAAACTTTAACTACAGCTAATGGTTAAAATATGTGCCAGTGTTAACTTCAGGGAAAAAAGCCAAACAACACTTTAAGTTTAAAAGCAACAACTACAGAAAGTATATTGTAATACCAAGGAAAATCTGAGTTGCTTGTTTAAAATAGAAGTACAGCCACCCATCTCAAATCCTTAAAAGTAAAGAAATACATAGTTCAAGTCACTCAAAGAAGTATCACAGCACCTATAGCACTCTACTTTCAGTCTGAGTAGATCCAAAGACACTAAAAGAGAGTTAAAAGTGAGTCCAGGGCCTGGACAAAGAATTTTTTTTACTGTTTTGATCTCTATCTTGTTTCTAAATCTCATTAAATTCTAATGACTGGTTTAGATATCAGTTCTGTGTCCATTATTACAATTTACAGTAGTCTTAGACTTAAATGACACTTAAGTATTAATTAATATTACATTGATTGCAAAGGAATTCATAATTGGGGTAAAGAGCTACTTGAAAACAAAAAGAAATTCAAACTCATCCATTACTAGTGTGCAATTTTCTCTTTTTTAATACCTGGTGAGGAGAAGATTGCAACATTTGTATTACTTTAGAAATCCTGTATTAAACCATGGCTGAAATTGTTAGAAATACCCCAGTTTATATGGTATTACAATCTGGCTCCTGTATTTACATGGAGGTGCCACTCCCGCTGCTCCTAGTAGCAAGTGTTTGTGTGTTCTTCCACACTCTGAGTTCAAATTATTAACACTTGCATATAAAATTTAACAGCCATAGTGATAAAGCTCTCCACTTTCACATGAAATGCAATCTGTAAGCTGCATCTGTTCCTGTGGCTGGATTTGTGGCTGGATTGGTTTTACTGCTTTTATGGTTCTAAACCTTTCCCAAATATACTTGAGTGATAGGTGATAAAAAGACTAAGGACGGTTGATACTGCCCCCTTCGTCCATCAGTTTCTGTTTTCCCAGTTTTCCTTGGGGAAATGGTATGTTCATGTAGTGCTCCCCACTGAATGATCATGTAACAGAACTCTCCATGACAAATATATAGGTTTATTTGGCTTGCAAGACTAGGTTTTCCTATGTCTATAATGTCAGTGCTTCTGGCAGCCAGGTTTGTCCAGGAACACAAATTATAAGCTCCTTTGAAAGATGTCTCTTCAGGGGTTTTTTTGTACCACTAGACTTTCTTTTTTGAGGTTTTGCAAATCAGTTGGTCTACCATGCTGAAAATGGAGATACACCCTCCTGTCTGTTAAGACTGTTGCAACAAAAAAGATTCTTCTATTCTGCAAAGTGTTGAAAAAATTTCAGAGCTAGGTTGTACAAATCGTCCTTGTAATGAAACTGAGTTTGTATTTTTTGTGGCTTCAGCAGCAGAGAGTAATGCCTGCTAGTGAGAATAAGCTCAAATCAGTTCATACACTTGAACTGAGTAAATCCATTGAAGGATTTTTACATGCTGGATGAACCAATGTAAAAGAAGGAAACACTCAGCATTTGGCATACTATTACAAACATGTCTGAGTGTCTCTAGTCCCATTACGTCTGGGAGCAGCAGAACTCAATTGTGAATATTGAAGGACTTAATATATTTTAAATCTCATTGGGAGATGACTTGCTGTTGAGGAGAACTTGATTGCAGTAAGTTTCTTTACATAGAAATTGCCAAAAGTAATTTAGAATTTGGACTCTTAATCAAAATTTGAAGATTTGAAGATTTGTCTCTGATGTGATTTTATTTAGGAATATAAATTAATGAAGTTTTATGTTGAATAAATACTAAGAATATTCTGATTCCTTTGTCTCTCTGTCCCTCTATCAAATATATGCTTATAATACTAAACATTGTTGTTTGCAGGGAGACAAGGAGGCTGCTTTAGGTCTTCAATTTTCCCCACTTTGTGACCGCAAGTCCACTTTGGTAGCTCAGTCTCAAATAGGTAATGACAAGCTGTGTTTTTCTTTCTTGTCTGTGTAGGAGCATGTAAATTCACAAGGACATTTCATATGCCCATTTTGAATTTTAAATGTTCAAAATTCCATTATGTGGAAGGTGTTTCTTTGCACCTATCTGTTCACCAAACTCATGCGCTTTTACAGCAGAATGGTGCTGGTCTCAAAAGAACGTGACGTAATTTCACTGTATGTGATGCCAAGGACGGGTAGGAGAGGGATTAACCAAGGTGCTGGACAGAAGCCCAGCTTCTACTGTATACACTTTAGAGCCTGGCAGATCCTGTCCTCAAACTGTTTATCTCTTGCTCGAGAACTCACAGGTCTGTCTCTCTTATTATCTGAAAGTACCAGTTTGTAGATGCATCTCAACTTAGAGCTAATTAATATACAGACCTCTGAACTGCAGTTAAGCCTGTCAATGTGTCAGGGTCAGACTACAGCGGGTCAAGCCTCCCTGGGTTGACAAGGTTGACTGCATTCTGCCACTCTACATATCCTTTATTCTATTTCACTGTGAGTTTGAAGGCAATATGCTTGAGCATCATACCGACTGCAGAAGACAAGCTGGATCCTAGACTGAATCACTGTTGTTCACCTTCACACTGTGTTGCATGGTTAGAGCATGAAGACATCTGGAAATCCATTGCTAGCTCATGTTTTAACATATTTTTTTCTGCTAAGTGCTCAGTAGAGAATAATGCTTCATTCTCTCACTGTGTCATTCCATACCGTGATGAGCACTTTAGAATGTAAAAGACATTGTTCAGAGCTGACATCTCAGAACTGTGGGATGAATGCTGTCTCCTAAGGATATTACTTGTTCTCTTCACTGATTTGACAGAACCCTCCTACACACTGTGAAATAACACTTTACCTCCACGGAATAATAAACAGCAATTTGATATATTAACTCCTTGGCAAGAAGCTCCGAATGGTAAAAGAGACTTTTAGCACTCTGGCTCAACCGTAGCTTCCCTTCTATTCAATAATTAATACTCATTTCAAATAGTAGTTGTGTTCTGCAGTGCATAAAATGCACAAGAAAAAAGAATGAAAAGCTGCAATTATTAATACCTACTTATATCTATACAGTTTCAGGTGTTTCTGGTTCAGTTGTGCTTTTTTTTTCAAGATTATACTGGTGGTACCTAGTATGTTGCTTTGGGACTACAGTTAGAAAATAAGCCTAATAGCAAGTATTTATTTTTAGTTTTGAGACTTGTGTAAATGTAAAACCTGATTTTCTCTCTTCTTCTTCTTCAGGTTTCATTGATTTCATAGTAGAACCAACATTTTCTCTTCTTACTGATTCAATGGAGAAAATTGTTATGCCTCTTATAGAGGAAGCGACAAAATCTGAAAGTCCTGCATTTGGGACCCCCAGGTATGAATACACTGCTTTGTTATTGAACTAACATGAGCTCACATAATAATCATAATAATGTCATCCTCAGAGTTACTCAGTTATTTGAAACTGGGGAGGTAACAAACAGCTGTGCAGTATTGCCACCCTGTGGGGCTGCTTGTATTTGCAACGTGTTATTTTACCCCATTGACTGAACAATTGTGCATCTAAAAAGGCAAAACCCCAATAATGATCAGAATAAACACGTATAAATAATGAAACTAATCTCTACAATTTTTAATATAATCTTTGCAATAAGTTATTGAAATTCCTGTACCTATAAGGCAAACTATGACAGTGTAATCTGAGTAACTCCTTGCTGAAAGCATTGTTGAATAATCAGATACTACCTTTACAAATACTACCTCTGTTATCATATTTTTATTTCATTTTAAACTGTAATTTGAGCTTTCACTGAGGTTACTAAATGATAACTCTGCAAGGCAATTTTTCATTTGCTGGGCATTACTTAGATTTTAGTAATGAAAGGGTGAACCTAGCTCTTTCCTATATTTTGGTTACTAGAAGCAAGTAGAAGTTACTAGAAGTAGGTGTTTATGACGGTGTTCTTCGTGTTTTGGGGAACAGTGCTAAACTAACGTATTACCGATAACAAATTTGTTTATATACTCCTTCACAAATGAGTGATTAGCAGCTGCAAATGATTAGCAGCTTCAGGCTTCATTTTTGGTTGCTGTTCATGACTGAATGGTAAATGAAAAAGGGCTTATGATCCAGAAAAACTTCCTCATGTGAGATGGAGGATAAAGGGGTTTTTCTTTGTATGGAATCAAGTGCCACACTTAGGAGGAGAGATGGGAGCCTATAGCATGATACAGAAAAGTCTGAGCCAGAGAATTACACACTCACTGCTGAGTGGGTGCTACGAGATGGTGCCTGGAAAACAATAGAATTCTTTCCATTGCATCCCATTCAATATCTCTGGAGCACGTAGAAATTACAGTTAACTCTTCTTGTGAAGTTCTTGTTGGTATGTTCACTGCAACTATTTTCTGATTAATGGAAACCCACTTGTATGCATATTAATATCTCTCTGTGGTACCAATGAGATAAACCATGCAGCAAAGTTGAGTAAACAAAACCTATTAAGACATGAGTACTTGCACAAGTTTGGAAATAGGTCTTATTTTTTAATTCTAAGAAAAAAACAGTACTCATTCTTTTTTTTCCTCACCTTTGCATGTATATGCATATACACGTATGAATAATTTCACTTCTACTTACCTTAGATGTAAAGTAGCTGCTGTCTCTAGTTAGAGGATTTTAAAGCCACCATCTTAAATCCTGCTTTGACTACACTTAAAGGTTTGTAGCTTGAAGAGAATTTTCGGCTCAAGCAAAACTTACCGTCATATAATTCAGATATGTCAGACTTCATGTTTTCCTTTTTTTAAATGGGTCAAAAAATAACAATCATCAGATGTCTTTCCTGTGAGACCCAAAGATACCATTCACTGTTCAAAAACACAGCTAAGAAGCTGCTCCAAAATGGCTGTGTAAACATTCTTTCAAGAATTGGCTTACAAGTAATGTATTTTCAGCTGTCACATTTTTTTCAAGAATTCCCTGGAAGATGGTCAGCAAGACATCTTGTATCTTAGGCACACTCTGGTAAAAACTATTACTTCAAGTTAGTTCCTAAGCAACTTGATTCAGATGAACTGTTTGTGTATTATTAAAATTGCCTGTTCATAATTTGGGGTTTTTTCCCTTGTGCAGCCAAAATAGTTTGGGAGCAGTAAGCAATGCTGAAACACAAAGACGACCTGGGTTTAAAAGTACAGGTGATGGAGGGACTCACACAGAAAATTCTCTAGCAACTGTAGACCTGAGAAGCTTCAAGGACAACTTGATGAAGATCATTCAAACAAACAAAGAAAGATGGAAAGAATTAGCAGCAGAAGGTATGATATGCTAAGGTGGAATGTTTTTGTAGGTTACTCCCTAAGATCTCACTACTTCCATTTTTTAATTTCTATCAACCTGTAAAAATGCATAGTTGTCTTGTATTCATATATTTTATGTCCTACTGTTTGTTTTAGATGCTCCTGTTCTGCTCTCCCAGGAGGTCTAAAGAGGTGTATGTGGTTAGGGGATGAGAGTAAATCTTATAACCTATACAATAAGGCTCTGTGCTGCACAGCTTATCTTTAGAGGTCTGGCTTAGAAATGTGCATTCTTGCACATTTAATTGTAACTGATACTGACATCTGCTTTAAATGCCAAAATCAACAATTCAAAGTAGCATGTGCTGCCACATTTCTTCAGAAACGTAAAAGTTGTACTTTGCTATTAGAAATGCTATTTGTTCCCCACTGTATGGAACAAAATTCAGTATTGCAGGCTTCTTGGGATTATGCTGTAGGCAATTATTTAAATGACCCAGTGGATCTAGAGATTTGGGCAATCACTGCATGCATTAGGCCCAAGCAAGCCAAAAGTGACTCTTCATTTGCCAGTAGATGGTTAATAAAGCCAAACTTGCATCGAGCATCTCAGTCCATAAGCCATACCTGAAAATTGTCTGGAGATACAGTTACCGGAGTGAAATGTTTTGTGATAATTGTTGAAGAGAATTTATAGCTTTGATCCAGGTTACGTGAATGACATTTGGGAATATTTTGTCCACAGTCTGTGTTATTTCCTAGTAAGTACCTGGAATATTTCAGCATAACATTCACTGCTGAGACTGGTCTTGCTGTACATGACCCGATACTGACAGCTGGGAATGATATCCTGGAACCCAGTGCCAGCCTTGCTTTTCATCCCATCATCCAAATCAACATCTTTTTTCTCAAAGAGGTGTCAGACAAGACAGAAAAACAGTGCTGAACAGCGATAAAATCTAATTTAGTGCTAAATTGCAAATGAATATTTTCATTAGGAGGATATTAAGAATAAGCTTCCATACGTCTTTCATAACAAAGGCTTGAAGGAGTCAGGTGGAAGGGGCAGCTGAGGAGAAGGTTCCATTAATATTGTCCCTTCTTCATGAGAAGCTTTATATAACCAATTGCTTCCTTTGGTGTTGCCCAACTACTACTGGCTGGTCAAAAGGACAAAACTGCTAATTTGCAGTGGTCAGTAATAACAGAAGACCATTGGAGTGCCCAAAGCCACTTAGCTACAGCCTGCAGAAATCAAGCAGCCCTGAGCTAGTGACATGAAAGGTCCTTCAATGTGGAATAATGGAGAACTTGTTCTCTGGAAGTTTGCCATTTCCAGTTATATATAACTAACCAGTTTGATTCTGGTACATCAACTTTTTGGTATGTTGTTTTGGAGGTGTACAGTGCTACCAAAGGGCACTGTTTCCCCTTCATTCCCAGTGCTTTGTTGTGCTGTAGAAATTACTGATACATTTAGCGCAGTTTACTGGACTGTTGACAGGCATTGAAAACACAAAGCTACTTGCAGCAAGAGACTTAAAAATTATTTTGGGTAAGATTGCAGTCAATATTAATGGGAGGCCCAGCAAAATCCAGGAAACTCTGGCATGCTTAGTACTCTGACAAGCAGAGATGTTAATGTTCAAGACTGCATGGAATTTGTTGAGATTGTGGTTTTCCTAACCTTCTTTTCTTCCATCAACTTGACTAATGAAGCATGTCTAAGTACTTCCTGAACAGAATTATGGAATTGCAGTAAAACATACATTAGGGAAGCTAATGGGTAAGTGTAAATAGCTGGTGTTGAAGCTAGAGCGTGATGAACAATATCATCTCTGTGTGATTGTGGCTGAATCTGGTTTTTTGAACCACTCTGTGAGGAAAAGATTTATAGAAATCTGCTGCCATAAAGAGGCTACTTGTAGCAACGAACTCTGTTGACTGGAGTATGGCACGAAGACCTTCAGGGTGCCTGATTAGCCTGTAGAGGAAACCTTGTGAATAATGCAAATACTTTTGAGTACTCATTTATATTTTGTTAGTAAACAGATAGTAAGGTTTTTTTTAAATTAACAGCTGTGGGGTGGATTATATAGGTTTTGTGGAAATTATATTTTCCATTCATTTGGAATGGAATGTCTGGGTCCACGGAGCATATGTGGGCCTTAGGGACTGCTGTAAAAGGGTTTTTTGCTAAGTAAAAATATCCTTCTATAGAGCACTTTCTGAGGAAGCTTTTTCTTAGGTGCTACTAAGTTCCTTGTCACTTAATGGAGAGCGAGTCTTCTTCAACTGGTCCGGTGTATCTGCTCTGAAGCTGTACCCTGCGAAGGCTGAAAATCCTTAATCAGACTGTGCAAAATGAACATCTAGTAAAGAATAAAAAATATTGCAATACATCCCCCTTCCACTTGAAATTCTTTTTAGATCCGCCAAGTTTGACAAAGCTCATAAGTGAATAACCTGAGCCCTTGAACTTCAGATGATTAGTCCCATCCTGTCTGGATCTCATGCTACCTTCTCTGACTCCATGCTTGATGAAAAATCTTTAGGCTGCTTTGGGCATATGGGTGAAGTTGTGTTTTATTCACATGTTAGTAGGAGCATATACAGAGATAAATCACTGCCAGGTGAAAGAAGTGCTATCATTGTTCCTAGCTAGATAATTTATGACAAGTCACAAATTGCTGAATGCACTGAGGAGGTCACATGTATGAGGACCGTGCTGTGGTAGTAAACAGGCTGGCTGTTAGTGTAGATCTTCAAACACACTTCTTGAGCTGACTATGACAAACAGAGCTTGTGCTGTTAAAGGAACCATCTGCGTTCTTGTCAAGGGGCTCTGCAAACACCAGATATTGTTCCCAGTTTAGTTCGCAGGCTCAGGAGAAGTCGTCTATAAATGTAGTACCACAGATGCACAAGGAATACAGAAGGGAACTAGCAACGTTCCATATAATTTCCTGAGGATGACCTGAACTCATGCCAGCTTCTCACCTTTTCAGGATGAGGTTACTCATGTAGCACTGGTTGGGAGGCAATTCAGTTGGACAAGGGCTCACTTAGAAAGGGCTGGAGAAGATGGTCTGACTCCTGTGGCAGGCAGTCCAGAGAAAAAGACTAATCCTCACTGACAGTGTTGATGGAGAAGCATTCCATCAGGAAAGGAGGAGATGCTGGAGCTACCTCTCCCTGAAAAGATAGTTGCTGTTGAGACTTGATTCCGAGCAAGCAGCCTGTGCAAGGAACAGTGTGCTTTGTTTTTGGAAAGGCCTGTGTTAGTAAGGAAAGTGTTTATCTACCTAGGCAGCTGTTTGAAAGCTTCCTTCACAGAAGGCTCAGTAAATAGGATGGCTCCACTTTGCTAAAAAGGCCATGTCTTGTATAATTGATGCCGAGGAGCTCAGTGCTCTATAGCCTAAGGGTCTTCAACCTTTCACCATGGGAGAATTAGAGGAATGTTTCTCAGGCCTTTCAGGGAATGCTGTTAACAGGGAATTACCATAATGATCAAACATCTGGGATTCTAATTTGAAAGCCTTGATGTTTAATTAATATTCCAAGCCCCAATTGCCAGACAATCTGTCTTTGTTCAACTCAACACAGTGATAAAGATACTATTCCATCCTGTGCTTTTTGCAACACATACTGTTGATGGCTGCTGCTGTTTGCAATTCTTGTAGTTGTAGCAAATGAACAGTAAATGTGCTCAGATGTATCTGAGAGGTTCTTTCATTAGAGAAGATGTGTTCTAAGTGGATTGTAAGGTCTGAAAGTTATTGACCTACTGTGAAAGTGGTAAGAAACACAAAACTTGTGGGGAAAGATTTAACTATCATATAAGATCCTTTATGGTGCACTCCTCAGAACATCATTGTAACACAATTATTTAATATTTTAAAAATACAATGTTTATACCTTTATCCATGCTTAGTTTGTTCTATAAAAATGTTCCAAATATTTACTAATAAAGCTGGTCAGTGCTTGGCAAGCTCAGGTACTCTTAGCAGAATGTAAGGGTATGGGCTAGTAATCATGCCTGCTGATTTACATGCTTTAATATTTTCGGTAGATATCATTGTAAATAAAGTTACAGGAATAAAAAAGTACCATTGTTTTCTGTTTATAGTGAACAGAAAGAGGCACAGGCAGCTCAGGACACTCACCTGAGGTCATATAATAACAGGGGGATGCAGAACAACACACCAAATATTGCTGCCAATCAAATAGGCCCATCTTCAGGATAATACAACAGCACTTGTGTTACAAACTTACTGTTTTCATTTCATGCTGGTGTAACTCTTCTAAAGAATTAAGTGTTGCAGGGCCTGACCCCAGTTTCCATTATCTCTATGGAAAGACATCAGTGATGAATGTTATCCTCAACACTTTTGGCAGTGCATTGGGCTGCATGGCTCAAAAGTGTATGCCTGGGATGACTGACCTCATCAAGGTGGGATGAAAAAGATGTGAGGCTGAACGAGTCTCTCACACTGGCCTCTGCTTAATTTTGATGATAAAAATGTGACAAAATAACAACTATTGCATCTATGGAGTAGAGATCAGCTTTTTTTCTCCCCCACAGGTAGCAGTTTTGAATAACAAATGTCTCCTCTGAAAGACCTGTGCATGGTACCTGCAGGCCCCCTCGGGCACTTTCAGTTCTGCATACTTCCAGTCACAATAACCACAGGGTTCAGTTCCATTTTGTCTGAAAGATTTTCTCTGCAGACTCACTAACAAGAAGAGAGTAGCAGCTGCTGAAATGTGAAAATCTGAGAGTGATGATCTGATAGCATGTTAATGTGACTTAGCAGCCGATAGGAAGGGCGGGCAGTGGGAGGATGTGTGTGACAGTCACAGAAACTGACTGACAGTTTGGCACATGAAATCTACCCTAATGGACCATTTTAATCTGTTGGAAAAAAATCAATTCAGAAGCCTAAAGGAGTCCCATCTAGTATCAGTGACAGTGATTTTAATTGTGGTGCTAAAATGCTTAGGTCATAAGCAGTTTTTGAGCTAATTCAGAAATGTGTTAAGTGGGAAAAGGAGAATTTTTCAGCATGGTCTGAGTAAGTGCAAGGAGTGGGTTGAGTTAAGAGTAGGAAGGAATGTTTGGTATTGGCAATACCTGGTAAATCACAGACTAAGGAATGATAACTGACCTAATAGTGGAACCTGTTTTATATCTCCCTGGAGTACACATCAGAGAGCTGGTTCATCTCTACACATGACAGTCTACATCATTTAAAGCACCTTTTCCCTCTAGTAGGCTCACAGCAGCATGTCCCTCCCATTCCCTGTCCCAAAAGTTCCAGCATTCAAGCCCCTGAGCTTACAACTAAACAGTAGAAGAGAAGTAAAAGGCAGAGGTAGCAACACTAGGAAACCATAAACTCACACATTATTTTTAACCAAATCCTTTAGTGAAAAGTTTTGATTTAATTAGCTAATTTAGTCTTTGCTACTTTTTCTATATGACATAATGCTATAACATTAAGTACCCCTGGATTACGTGGTTTGCAGTGGTTTTATATACTCCTATAACTGTGATGAAATTTGTGTGAGGAGTTGAAAGTGGAAGGGATCAGTATCTAAATAGCTCTGTGGGTTACTGCAATGTTTTCTTGGGTTTGAAAATGGCAGGTTGGTTGGGGATAAGCATGGTTGTTTGGGAACTTCTGGACATGTCTTTAAACTTACTTGGTAGTTCCAGAAGCACCAGGATCAGTCCTCTTGTTCTCTGCAAAATTTTGATGCTTTGTCCTGGTCTTTTCATTTTCTCTTTAAAATGGCTGATGTGAGAACATGTCTTCTAGAAAGGTGCATTTCCTTCCCATGTTGTCCTGGTTTCGGTCTTTTGTCATTGCTTTCTGGAAATTTTGTTTTACAGTAAAAAAAAAAGTAGACAAACCTAGAAATCAAAGTTTGTCACAGCATACACAGAGATTCCATAACACCCAGTCCTCAAATAATTTAATTCTTAGTGAAGATGAACAGCTTTCCTCTCTAATTCAGTAGTTTTCTAATTGTTAAAACTTTCATGTCATCATGTCTTTCTGTAAGGGTAAAGAATTGTAGCTTATTTCCAATGCAGCCAATGAAAATTGCAACGTGATTCAGCAGATATTTGTTTTTCTGGGGTTCACAGTCACTGCCATTAGCTGGTTTGAGATGTCCTGCTTGCACATGGCTTTTGTGTTTTTCCTCTCCATTCCTGTTAGGTCAAGACATGCTCAAGCCATGCCATTGCTGTGAACAGGAAGGTAATTTATAAGCCCTGTACTGTGCAGGTCATAGCAGTTGAATGCTCTTTTTCGCACTACAGAAAGTGAGGAAAAGAAAGCTGATGGGCAAATGCGGAAGAGAAAGTTCCAAAATGTAGCAAAGCTTCCTCACCACTTGGACCATGTCCTGAAAATGTTGCTGCATCCATAGGCAGTAACAAACAGGGCTGGTGGGAAGCAGTGTTGAAGTTGATAATACAGACCCTCCAGGGCTTCTGTGGTACTTTTGGGACACCACAGGGTCCTACAGCACTGGGCTAGAGAGTGACTCTTGTGAGAGTTTTAGGGTTTCATGGACACTTCATTGGACCGACAGGGATTCAGCGCTCCCATTCACTCCAGCAAACAATAAAAAATAAAGAACTTAAAGAATCCAGTTGAATTTTCTGACACCTGTTAAGTGAAAAACAAAACAAAACAAAAAACCCTGGTGGCTTAATGAAAAAGGAGTATAATCTGATTAAAAGAAGAGAGGAAAGAAGTTGCCTTCACTAGTTAACACATTTTCTGCAAATGCAAGATTACTGAGTACCAGAATTTTTCAGCTATTCTGAAATTTGGCTATTGTCTTACAAGTCCTGCCAGTTTTTCAAACAAAATATTGCATTGCAGTTATATTGCCAACAGCCCAGCCTGAACACAAGGGAAGAAAGACAGCACTTCTATCATGTTTATGTGTCAAATGCTATTGTTCCTCCTATAAAGGACTGTGCTTTAAGGCAGGATTTCAGAAATGCAGAAGAGAGGGATAAACTTGAGTCACCCCAAACAGACCAGTTAGGAGAAGCCATTTATTTTATAGAGGAATTCACACAAATTTTGCTGAATAACACTTGGATTCTTGTAAAGAAAACAAACACAACAGTTCAAAAATACATAACCAGGCCTGGCTCCTGTCACTTTTGCCAAGTTAAAGCAGAGAGAGCAAAACCAGTAGCAACAACAACACATACCCTAAGTTCATTGCACTGCACAATGTACCCCTGCCTGCCTTTATCTGAATGGCTGGAGCTCTTCAGTGCCTAGCTGACACACCCCAAAACCCCAAAAATTTTCAGAGGGCCAAGATGGATGGTAGTTTAATCTTTTTTGCATTACTAATCTATTTACTTATTGAATATTGGCAGTGTTGCAAATGCCAGATTACCTTGTTCATTTAACATACTCTTATTGCCATCTCTGGCTGTTCATGGTAACATGGGCCCATAGGGAGGGGGAGCTTGCTCTTCCCAGAAACCCAGTTCAGGGTGAGGGGCAGCAGCCTGGTCCACTGCCCTCAGAGGGTCCTGGCATTTTGTGGCTGGCTGGAGGCAGAGACTGCCACAGTATTTACTACAATTCTTCCTGCACAGCAGTGGGGGTCAGACATCATGCCAGCTCCATTTCTCTTACACTAGTAGGATTAATTTATCAGTGCCATGCTTGAATTCTACTTATTTGGTCACTGTCCCAGTCTCAGCCTCATTTAGACTGCTAGATAATTCTGTTTCATCAGAGTGACAAGACAGCAGAAATTATAGAAAATTCCAAATATAATATGCATTATAAAGGTCCTATATAATATAGACTACAATTATTAGCTGTTATAGAAAGCAGAAATCTGTATTTTTCCAGCACATTTAGCATATTCCACAAGTGGCTGACCATAAGAACCCGATATTTTTCACCTTTCTGGCAGTGGATTGATAGGGATTAAAGCTGAGTGGAGCAAAGCAAGTCAGAACATAAAGTCAGACGTCCAGCAGGTGAGAGACTTCATACTAAGAAAACAGAGGGGGGTCTTAATGACAGTTGTGATATCATCATAGAGGATTTTGTACTTGAGGCTTCTCAGTCTCCGTCACTCCTACCAGCCACTCGTGGTGGTAGTCCTGTAGTCTCACAGCAGTTTAAATGCAAAAGGCATAACTTTTAACTGGTATGTTATCAAGTGTATCTTGGTGCAGAGATACTCCGTTTCAGAGCTCCATCCATCAGTTAGTCCCGAGTTAGAGTCTGGCTCTTGTTTAGGTATCCTTAAAGAGACGTGTTTGAGATCATCTCAAGCGCAGTCATGGAAATTAGAGACCATCAAGACATGAGTGAAGAACAATCCATCAGAGTTGTTATGATTAAACTCTTAAGCTTCATTTGCCAGTTTAAGTTTGCTAGGGAGTGAATGAGAACAATTTTAAGTTTGGATATTCAGGTTTATGAACTGAAAAAATAGTAGTGGATTTTGCATGTATGAGTATTCTGAGCTTTCTAGTATGCGAATAAAATGGTCAGCCATCCAGTTACACCAAGACACACCTGAATTCTGGCTAGAATAGTCCTAAAACAACATTCAGAGAGAAAAATACTATCTTCTTACTAGCTTTTTTGATTAAAAAATATCACCTGTGTGAGCTACATTAATATTATAGTTTTATGTGTGCTTATAATTCAGCTTTGCTTTTTTAAACTTACTGATGCATCTGAACAGCATGTGAAATATTTTATCTTTGAATTTCCTTGGGGTTTTTGATGAAGCTAAGGAAAAATGCTGCTCTTCTGCCATTTGGAGGCGAATATGGCACGTAAATCATTTTTGTAGGAAAAAAGCCTTATGTAGGTAGGTTGTATCATGAGTGGCATGTGCTTTAAATAACATCTCTAGATTGAACATAACTTGCATCAAGTTCCATATATATTTCTCAATGGCTTTAGCCCAACCTCTTCTTTGTAAGAACTGCATTGAAGTCTGTAGAAAAATACTACCTGTCCATGTTTCAGAAGATTGAGAATCCAAACCAAGCAGGACTCTAAAGCTTTGGAAAAATGGTTTAACAGTTTAGAAGGTGCTCAAGTTTTAGTGTTCTTGATTTTTAAAAATAGTGTACTAGAAAGTATAAAGGACAAAAGAAGGAAATTATTTAACCATTCCATGCTTCTGCACTCCAGTTGAGGTTTGAAGGTGTTCCCTTCCATCCCATTTCACAGACCAAATTGTACTTCAGGGGGAACTTTTCTCTGGATTTAGAAAAGTGAGGTGGTGCCAAATGGTGACAGCAATAAAAATGTGCTTACAGTATGGATTATCTTTCAGTTGTCATGTGCAATCACTTGTAGCCTGGATTTGGACTGGTCATGAACAATCAGAGTTTCAGGGAGCTGCCAGTTGAACTCAATAAGTATCTCAATGCTTGGTTTCCTTCCTTAATAATTTCTAACATCCAAAGTAGAACTTTTATGCAATATCATGGAGCTGTTTTATGCCTGTGTTGTTCAAACTTCGATGCTTTCACTTTTTAAATTGACAGTCTTTGCTATCTTCTATACTAGTGTACAGATTTTAAAACCTAAATTTATGAAATACAGATTATAATAGCAAGACAAATAGGCCCTCCATGAAGACGGTACATTTATTTTTTGTTAGACTCTTCACCTGTCATCACAAGTTTTCCATTCTCTGTTTCTTTTTCATCTAGTTATTCCTGGTGCCACCTCTCTCTGCTGTTCTGTTCTTTCTCCTTTTACTCGGGGCCATTTCATTTGTACTGTTCTCCAAGTCTCTGTGCTAGAGCAAGGAGTAGAGCCTTCCACAAACATTATTTTTTCCCATTGCTGCTGCCTCCTGAAGCGCAGGTCCCCCCATATCTGTTCCTTCCTGTTCTGTATGTGCCGTTGGCCATAATGGCAGCAGTACTGGATAGCACATGCATAACCCCCTATAGCTTGTTCCAACTTGTATGAGCTGATGGTTTGGACTTTTCCAGGCTGATAGGCCAATTTCCTTCAGGGCTTCCCCTCAATTCTGATGCCTGCCCCATCCCCAGCAAGGCGTTCCCCTCCATGCCCTTTCTCTCTTGCAGAACTGATGCGCTCTGCTCTTCCTAGTCCTGTGGTGGTAAGCACCACTGCAGAGGTACATGCCTGCAGCAAGGGGTCCTCCTGCTCCCATCCTTCAGGTTACTGGTGTCTGATGATGCTCCTTGCTCTCTAATATGGCTAAAAAAGAGGTACATATTAGACAGCAACCAGAAAGAGGACTGCTACAGTTCAGCTGCAGTAGTGCAATCAGGAGCAGAATCTGACCCATAGTAAATGCAGTAGGCATGCTCTCATGCAGAAAGTGATGTTCACAGTGGTCCTGTGTGCAGTTCAATCTGTCACTACTCTGAAATCAAAAAATTGTGGCATATCCTTCTTATCTAATTCACCTATTTTGTTCCCTCTTTGTAGAAGAACTTGTGAAAAATGTTGGTGAACAGGAAAAAGACCAAAGCAGAAATTCCACAGATGCACAGTTACAGGAAGAGGCAACAAGGATACAAAATGAGAGTAGTCAGGGAAGTGATGGTACAACCTGTCCTTCCAGATCCATCGTCCTACAAGTAGTCTCTTTCGACACTCCTCTGAGTGATGAATCCAGCTCAGAAAAATGCACTAACTCTGAAACGAACCAGAAAGATCTCAGCGATGCCCAGCAAGAGACACAGAATACAGACCCACTGAATGGTAATGCTTCATCACAGAGCACCAGCCAGTCTAATGAAGCTGTCCAGGGTGAAGCTGCAGCAGTGCCTGGTATCTCCCTGTCAAACAGCAACAGCAATGTAAAATATTGAAATAAGGTGTTGTACAAACAACCAGCACAGGACAGTTTCTTCAGGCCTGTGTAAAAGTGGTAGTGTCCTAAAACATCAAATAGAAGCATATAAACAAATATCTACTTCTTGATATCAGCTATTTGGGATCTACTAGAAAATTCTTTAGAGAATATATTTTAGTTGAACTTGAAGAATGATTTTAGAATAATTTAAAGATATGTATTTACAATTAAATAGCTCTGTGTTACTGCAGAATAAGGTAAACTTTCAAAACAGAACTATCTAGCACTTTCTTTTTGAATAAGTAATTACGCTATTAATATTTATTCCCCTTAGTTTGGGCACCTAATATGATTGTTATTTTGTAAACCACATCCTTTGTACCAAAGGTAGTGTGAACCTAAGAGTTAAGTTTAAGTAGATGGAATTTGCCAACTGTAGTAGTCTGAGTAGAATGACTGTGTCATTCTCTTAACCAGTAAGATCAAGTCCCTTGACTGTAGCTGCAAGACAAGTGGAGCAGCCAGAAAATTGCTAAAATGTCAGAATAAGTTTTTAGAGTGTTTAAGTATTTTATCACAAGATGACCATGTCTAGTATCTGGTGATTGCAACACAGTATCAAGGGCAACATGCCCAAGCAAGGAGGAATAGATGTTATCAAAGGAAGAGAAAGACACTGTGCATCTTCATTTTATTTTCTGAGTTTGCTTATAGTTAGAATAAGCTTTGAGGCATTAGGGTAATAAGAATAATCAAGGCATATAATGACACTTCTTTTCCTCACTTTTACTTGAAATGCGAAACTCATTAATGCTTTAATGACAGTAAGCCTTGCAATACTGTGCCAGAAGTATGGCATTGTCTGAGCAGCAACCTTGAAGTGCTTATAATGCTTAGCTTAGACATGAGTATATGACTTGGCATATTTCTCAAAAAACCTTTTTATGGAGAACTCCCACTTACTCTAGATTTCCGCATTCCACGGCTCCATGCTTTTATTGTTGACAGGTTTTTTCCATCAGAAATAACAGATGGTTAATTTAGGGCCCTAAATCAAAATATTTACACTAAAATTATTTTCACAGCATTTGAAGTTGTCTAATTAGTGACATTTTATCTTTTGACATGTATTTTTTACACCAGGTTTGTATTAAAGCTTGACTTAAAATTAAAGTGCCTTAGAGAAGTTCCCCATCTCCTGGATGAGGAATGCAGTAGGAAAAGCTGCATCTTCTGTCTTTCAGACTCTGCAGAAGGCAGTTGTGGTGTAGCTGTACTTGTGGGTTTTTAGATGGCTGACCAACAAAAATGATGTTCGAGAGGTCAGATACAACTCAGCGTGCAATTAGTTCATTCTGTTGCCTTGTCAATCTTTACATTCCACCTTTCCAATGAGAACAGAGATTTCTTATCCTAGAAGTTCTAATCTCATTTGTTTTCTAAGGCAGGAAATTTTCTAGAGAATGCATTGTACTTTAAAACTTCAAACTGCAAAATTTATAAAACGGGTAAGAAGTCATTAAGTTTTTAATAGTGTGTTTGCACCTCTGTTGATGTCCAGGGGATCCAGACAGGACTCTTAACCAAAAAGTCAGACATTTTCAATGGAGTGCTGATTCAAGCAAGCAGAAGGTAGCAAACACATGACCTTACATTTTCCCCCTGTTTCACAAATTAGACTTATTTGAGTATTCTAAGAGACACCATACATCTATCAGGACATTATTAGCACTCTCCATGCTAGACTTCTCTACTTCTGTAGTTTCTGTACTGAAGGTGGGGTGCTAAGGTGATGTACAGTGTGCTTGCTGACTCCTGGGGTGGAGAAGGCTAAGGTGATGTACAGAGTGCTTGCTGACTCCCGGGGTGGAGAAGTGAGCACCTGCGGGTCCCAGGGCTGGGAGGGTGAGATAGAAAGGAAGAAGCAACATGGTTATTCAGGTTGGAATTTCATATTTTAGCTGTCACTGTTCTGTGTTTTATGAAAAGCAGAAAATCCAGTCAAGTTTTCTGTGAGTGATTCAATTATAACAGTTGGGGAACACAGGAAGATGACATGTGCTCATTCTTGGGAGCTGTCAATGAATGTTTGGATGTGCTATGATGAGGGGGTTCCCCACATAAAAATTAAAAATGGGCTGTTTTCCACTCATTGTATCACATCTCTTTCTAGGTGTAGTTCTTGTAGACCATTATGTTTTAGTGACAGGGATAGCTCTGCCCTGGGTTGTGGTTGGTGCAAAGGGAGGACGGGAGGGTCGCTGTTACAACCACTGCAGTTGAGACTGAATGTTGTTTTTCTACACAATACCTTTTTTTCCTTTCCATCATCTCACTTTCATTTAATTGAATGGTACAAGATTAAATGAAAGTATTATAAGATGACTTTTTTAAGCGATGATTTTCCTTTTCTCCTGAGTGATTTATTAATTAGAACATTAATTTTAAAAATTGCTCATGTTTAATTAAACGACTCCACATTTCAATGATTTATAAATGCTAATTGGCAAACTTAACTTCTCACTTGTAATGATAGCCACATTAATCCTAAATATCAAAATGCAAGGGAGATAATAAATCTGTGATAAAACAGATTGCCAGTAGCTTCACTCTATGTGGCAGGAGAGAACTGCCCAGTCCCACTGAGTGTGCAGCACATTCAACGTCACCGGCAGTCAGTAAGTGAGAGCTTCTGGAGAATAACCAGGTTAAACAGCAGTGGGCAGATCCACACCAACATCATGCCAGCTTGATTTATGGTGGTGCAGGTGGCATCAGTGCTGTGCAAATGCTTGGTGACCGCTCAGTGCTGCCGTGGCCCCATGGGGCTCAGCAAGTGTGGAACCCTCTGCACCCGAGCAGAGTGGGAGCAGATTGCTGTGCTGCCTGCTTCCTTAGTGCTCCCTGGGTAAACCAGGATCCTGGGAGTAAGGGAAGGCACCCATATTCCTGCTGGGATAAGGATGGAGGGAAGGTTAGATTAAAAAAACAAATAATGTGTTTATAAAAAAGATAGGGTTTATAAGATAACAGCCATTAGCAACCACATTTTTTTATCACATAAAAAACCTGACGCACAGACAAGAAGAAAGTTATATATGTCTTAGAAGTTAATGTTTAGTTTTTTGAAATTTATACCGCAATATAAGAAAGATATTAAGCTATTAGAGACCACTCAGAGGAGGCCACAAGATGGTGAAGGGTCTGGAGGGGAATCTGTATGAGGAGCAGCTGAGGTCACTTGGTCTGTTCAGCCTGGAGAAAAGGAGACTGAGGGGAGACCTCACTGCAGCTACAACTTCCTTGTGAGGGGAAGAGGAGGGGCAGCACTGATCTCTGCTCTGTGGTGACCAATGACAGGACCCGAGGGAACGGCCTGAAGTTATGTTGGGGAGTTTAGATTGGATATTAGAAAAAGGATCTTCTCCCAGAGGATGGCTGGGCACCAGAACAGGCTGCCCAGGGCAGTGGTCATAGCACCAAGCCTGACAGAGTTCAAGAAGCATTCGGATAAGGCTTTCAGGCACACGATGTGATTCTTGGGGGTGGTGCTGGATAGGGCCAGGAGTTGGACTCGATGATCCTTGTGAGTCCCTTTCAACTCAGCATATTCCATGATTCTGTGAATTGTTTTGTTTCAAGCAATCCACAAACTCAAGTGTCAAGTATACAATTTAAATATTTAGATAAATAGCTTTTACTTTCATATTTCTTCCCATCCCCTTTTTTGTTTTATGGCTAAAATGCTAATAAAGTTTTGCTAAATCCCTCCAAAAAGAGCCACAGGCTGAAAGATCTGTAGACATCCTTGTTATAATTAATGTTATTCCAATTTTGAGACTTTAAAAGCCTTTGAAGTATTGGTTGTCTGTATTCCACCTACATTAAATTTATGTAAAATAAGGGATTGTGTAGGATGCTGCTTGGGGGAATATGGCCCATCTGCTTGTGGCTGCATTACAGAGCGGGCAGCACACACTCCACCACCACTTAAGGTAGTGAAACAAGGGTGAAATCAGTAGCAATTCTTAGTTGTTTACAGTGAAGCCATGGTAGGTTCATAGGTATTAGTTTTCTTCTTTCCTCATTCTTGTTCTCTTGAGTTTTCTTTCCTCTCTTCCTATTCTCTTTTCTAAACCGTCAGCTCTTCTTCAACTCACCATCATCTTTCAATTTTCCTTTCAGATCATGCATCATCTGCTGTCCCTTTCAGCTACTTCTACCTTTGTTTCTTGGCTTTCAAAAATATTCCACTCTCTATTTTTATAAATTTCATGCTTCTCCCAGGTCATCTTTTCCACTTTTGAGACTACTATGCTTTTCCTTTTTGACATTTTCAGTTCAGTGTTCTTACTGGTGGGATCCCTCAATCAGCTGGATAAAACTGAGAAGTTAATATATATAGTTAGTAAATAACACTGTGAGTTTGCTACATGGTACCCTGCCTACCATCTCAGTGTATAATTTCCTCAGCTGTACTCATTCAAAGCAACTGAAGGAATAGTTTAAGCAACAGCTTAATTCTATGATTGTCAATTTGAGATTCATGTTGTATCATTTAGTTTGAAAGCTGCTTGTGTTACTCCGTGTCATTGCTCCTTTCTGATTGAATTAATTGAATTCTTAGAACCTGACACTGGCATCTTTCATTATCTGGGAGAGACTTACTCTGATTTGAAAGCCTATGGTAAAGAGGATTTAAACAGCGCTTCTCCGCAGAGGCTGAATTTTGACTTTCAATAAGCTGGAAGAAAAAAATTAACCAAAACCAAACCCACTTTATTAACACTCATGTAAAAGTCTTCATAGTTTTGTTTCATGCTGTGATCTACTGCTTTCATTCTATCTTTTGCCTTGTGGATAAACCATGATGATTATTTAATTCAAACTGACGCTTATTCTGGTGAGAAAGCAATTAAAGAAAGCAGTGACTGAAACTTCATTTTAATTCATTCTATCTTTTGCCTTGTGGATAAACCATGATGATTATTTAATTCAAACTGACGCTTATTCTGGTGAGAAAGCAATTAAAGAAAGCAGTGACTGAAACTTCATTTTAATTCATTCTATCTTTTGCCTTGTGGATAAACCATGATGATTATTTAATTCAAACTGACGCTTATTCTGGTGAGAAAGCAATTAAAGAAAGCAGTGACTGAAACTTCATTTTAACCTTAAAACATCTTGAGGAACTAGATTCTGTCTGTCTATGGCTGTGCAGATTCTCTTGACTTGGTTAACTTCCTCATTCAGGTTCCCAATCACATTTGTTTATCTTCCAGGTGAGCCTAAACACTGTAAGACGTCAGAAGATATTGTAAAAGCCACGGAGCAGACAGAAGCACTGGTACAGAACTAGATTTGTTATTTCTTAAAAGCTTCTGACATTTCAGGCAGGACAGGTAATTTGGTAATTTTTTTCTTCAAATGGGGAGTGTTTTATACCATAAAGGCTCACTTAGTGCTATTCCTAACCTCTTTGTTCCATCCCAGTTGTGCTTGTATTAGAAAATTTTGAAATGGGGACACAGTATACCCCACTTTCAATGTCAACTTAAAAAAATTCAATATAAAGAAGGGAAACACAGTACTTTTAAATCTCTGAATCCTAAGTGTCAGACTAAATGATCATGTGATATATCATCCTCAATTCAAGTGTATGAAATATTGTAAGTAGTAGTATCAGAAATCTCTTGTTTATGAATTTTCATTTGACCTCTGTTGCAGGAGAAAAGAACTCTAGCTGTTCCTACCTCATGATCTCAGAGGCTGTTATCTGTCAACTTGTTCCTGGATCATCCTATTTCTGTGGAGAGTGATTGAACAAAATGTTCAAAAATGTAAATTGTAAAAACCCTGAGTTGGTAACTCAAGGCACTTAAAAACTCGCAAGATTTCAGTTGTTTTTTGTGTTGCTATTTCCTCTTCTATTCTGCTTTCCTAAACTAGCCAAAAGAATTTTTTCAGCCAAAGTTGGACCTTGCTTTGTTGCATCACTGGTACCAGACATTTCCAGTTAATCATGAGACACGTGCAAACATGATGTTTGTCATCTGCCTGGGATTGCTGTTACATGTCGCTGCTGCTGGCGTCCAATGAAAATGGAAAATCAACATGAAATGTGTTTCTAGATACTTGTTCATGCAATCATGCTGCATGCACCACAAAAGTCCTACTTGTTAGCTTCCTTAAAATATCTGGAAATAAATGTTTGTAGACTGTACAGGGAAGTTGTAGAGTTACGCTGACCAGCCTGCACAAATGAAGATTCTTCCCCACTGCAGTGGCTGCCATATGGACAGAACTGGTGTTGAACAAATCAGTATTTGAAACAGCTCTTCAAAATTAATTGAACAGCATCTGGTGTTAAAGATTAAAACATTCTGAATCCTGTAATATTTTGAAAGACATCAGCACTGGTGTCAGCCCTACCATGAAACTGGTGCTTATTGTTTTGTAGGATGGAAGAGACAGCAACAGAAACACATGAAAATTGCTTCACTTCAGCAAAATGTTGTGCTGCCTCTCAGACAGAATTGAAAGGTGATGCTGAGGCCTTATGTCATGGTTTATCTCTGCCTCTCAGACAGAATTGAAAGGTGATGCTGAGGCCTTATGTCATGGTTTATCTCAAATGCAAAGGTGACAACATTCATCCTGCAAAATCTTTGCTAGAGTTTGTTTCTTTTTGAGGGGCAGCAAAAATGGAACACACAGGCAGTTACCTCTGCAAGAAGCCTCAGAATGAGCCCTCCAGCCCAAACTGTGCCTGTACAGAAACTCCATTTTCATCTCTTCTTCCCTCGAGCTGCACATGACCCCTCCTGACTTGTCTGGGTGTCCTACGTGGCTGCAGCCAACCTCATTTCCCTCTGCTGGAACCTGCCAGGAAACTTCCAGGCTCCCCTTCAGGTTGTAGGCGCTCAGGTGGCTCGGGTCGCTGCATTCCCGGTTCCCCCGTTCTCCTTTTTGGACCCTGTGGTTATTACCTCACTGAACAAAAAGTCTTTCTGATCAGCCATGGTCCGCTCTAAAGGGGACTCGTGGGGGCAGTGGCATTCCCCTCTGTGCCAAGGGTGATTGAGACCTGTGTGCTGTTCATCTGCTGCTTCAGGGATCCAACCAGAGCTCAGCAGGCATCAGGCTCCACCTCAACAAGGGCACTCTTTGTCTGATTGAAGAAGGAATCATAAAACATAAAACCTTCACTGAGGGACCCTTACATGTTGACTGTCTCTTTTCTGACAGCAGAGCAGTCAAAATTGAGCTGGGAACAGTTAAGCTCTGAGCCCTGGGACAAGGGCATGCCAAAAGATGGAATTCCTGTCATTGAATATGTAAGCCATATATGTGCTATGCATAAGTAGTATGCATAGTTTTAATTTAAGAAATGTTTGTGCATATAGGATGTAAAAAATACATTTAAGTTGTTTTGTGTATCTGGTCCAAGGCTTGTATTTAGCATGGACAAATTTCTGTACAGTGCCGTTAACGAATGAAATGTTAACAGATGAAATTGTATCATAGATGTTATAATGCAATCAATATTTTTTTGCTAAGAGCTAAGAATTTATATATTCTCTGCTAGTGTTTGAGCAAATCATTAGTCACCTGGACCATTCTGTGCATCTTTGCATCCTTTTTGGGAATGTTAGACTCTTTTTTCCTTTGTAATAAAATGTAAACCATATTATGGCTTCTTATTGTCCTTATGACAAGAGAAGAAATTTAATGGTCATATCAGACTTTTTTTTAATTGTAAATTGCCACATGCTGTGGCAGTGGAAAATCTTTTTGATTAAGATCTGAGAAGTCAGAACCTTATTTCAGATAAGTTGATCATCTATAGTTCTCACCAAATTTGAAAAGAACAAAAGACAACATGTATCTTTAAAAACTAGGCCAGTTAGATATTTTTCACTGACTGTTTTTCAACATGGTAATTTATGACTCACTGAGACTGAAAGTCTGAAGCAATCAGAATTTAATCTTTATATTGTATTTTCAATTTCAAACTTTTACCATAGTTGAACTTGAAGGTTTTTTTTCTGTGTCTCTATCCCATTGAGATTTATTACTCTGCAAAATTTTTACCTGGAAATACAAGCAGAAAGTGTAACAGATTCTGCAGAGAACTTGAAGCATCCTGTGGGGCTCTCAGTGTCCTGTTGTCATAGTGAGCACCAAGATCTCCCACTGCAGAACCCAGAAGGAGCTCCTGGTCTCAGAGAAGGCACTCATTGCCTGCAGATCTCATTCATCAGTATAGAAGAGTGATTTTTCTATAAATAATCCTATTTGCTCATTTGTATTCAGTTTTTATCACTGTGGTAGACATTACTGAAATACAAGAAGAGTCCTTAGTTTTTTGTTAATGCCAGCTGATTCTCTTTCTTTCTTTCTTCCTTCCTTTATTCTTAGCAAGATTTTGCCTGGACATGACCCAAAGCTTGGAGTGTTGTTTGGATGAGGAGAAATTTTCTTTGGTGGAGAACACTGATAGAGCCAACATGAGTTAAGGCTTTGAGCTGGGTGAAATTTGGGTTCATATGGCAGAAAGGCTCCTTGAGAGAGCCTCTCCCCGAACAGCAGTTTATCTCTGAAACCTGTAAGGCTGCACTGCCAAAACACTGCATGGGGCCGTAAGAAATGGTGTTTGTATCTGCATCTCTCCCACAGCATTCTGGGCATGTACCCTGCATCGAGCACACTGAGGAGCTGTAGCTATAAATGAGCCCTCAAGAGTTTTATTTTGTACTTTTATCTTGAGATATATGACAGATATATTATGTAATATTGTTATGGGTTATGATCTAGCCAGTATTTTTTTAATTTAATTTTCAAGAAGGCAATCTACAACTGTGTGTTTTTATTCTGCTGTATTTGTCCATATTTCCTATGATGATATTCCCAAATAAATTTGATTTGAGGGCAAGGATTGTGAAGCTCCTGAGTGTTAGTTACAAATTTGATTTCCTGGAGCATTTTTACTCATTTTTGTATGATTGTCTTTGAGAAGTGACAGTGCATATATAGTTGTTTCCAATCCTTCCACCTATTTGGGACACCACACTTTTTCCATTACTGTCCCAGTTTGCCATACAAACTCACTCACATCCTCATAGAGCACTTGAAAACAATTTCTTTAAGCGAGTCTTGCCTTCTTAGCCTTTATGGCTAAAATAGCCCCCACATGAAGAAAAACATAACCAATAAAGCATTTTTTACACAAAAAAATTCTTACTGGGGTTGAAATTGAAGGAGGACTGTACTTGTAGCAACAATTCTTCAGGAAGGGTACGACTTTAAGAGATACCTCCACGGCATGGTGCAAGTTTGATAATCCAAGTTCAGTGTAAATGGAATTAAATAGGTCCCCTTTCCACTTGGATTGAAAATGAATGGAAAGAATCCCACAGACTCAAACATGTATCAAATCCTAACTAGGTGCATGATGAAAATAAATCAAGATAACTACTTTATACCACATTCTTTGCAGTTCCTTTTCCAGGTGCTATATGAGCTACATGCACAAAGGACCTTCTTCTTGTACAGATGCCAGAAGTCAAACAAGCCACTACTGTAAAGAAAATAATTTCAAATTAACAAATTGAGATCAGTAGTGGTAAGTGTCTAAAATGTGTCTTTTTAACAGACGATACAGTTATTGTATGAGAAAGAGGAAAGTGTAAGTATGACTAACATTCTTCAGCAGCAGCTTAGAGATTTCTGTGTACAGTAGTTTAGCAGACAAAGGTTTGTCTGAAAGGGGAATGCGACCCTTTTAAAGCATTTTTTTTTAAAATCGCATCCTTGAGAAGCAGTATGGAAAATGAGTGGAAATGAATTTAATGCTATGAGTAAAAGAAACTGTCCTCTGTCAAACACTATGAAAACATTTGGGCTAATTGCCTGGAATAATTTTACTTTGCTGGTCATTTAAGTATTTAATGAGTCTCCAGAGGCTCCTTTTCCATGTCCCAGTGCAAACATTCAGAAGTTTTATCAAACTGTGAATGTCTAAGTTTTCCCCTGGGAACAAAGAAGCAAGTTATAACCACGGAGTTATAAATGGAAAAAATCTCTTATAAAAAATGTGACTTTAACTGTTTTGGGCTGAACTTTGCTAAAAAATACTATCCTTGTGCTTAGGCAAGTCCTTTGCTTATGGCCTTTTTGTGGAGAATTGTTGGGGAACTCTACATTAGCTGAGCTTGGACAGATGATACCTTAACAAAATAAGCTACTTTGAGAGATTACATAGTATATGAACTTTTAAGCTGTTAAGTTTTATGCATTTGCAACATCCTGTATAGGTCATTATTATAAACCTGAAGTAACTTAAAGTAGCTAAATAAGGTGGTCAAAATCAAAATGGTACAATCTTGGCTATAGGATGGAATAGTTAGGCAGAATAGAAGTTCCTTCACTTTTATTTGGACTGTAGTTATAAAGCTGTCTCATCACCACATAGGACCTAATGCTGGTGCACCTACGAGCAACACCCCTGAACCTGCAAGAAGGACTGTGGGACTCGTATCATAATACCATGAATAAACACCAAGTTACATGAAAGTATTGGCTAATTATTTGTATAAAGCCTGATATGATTATCTCAGTCAAAATTCAATGAGCCAAAGGGTCAAATTCACCTATGATGCATTTCCATGAAAGCCAAGAGAGATGATGTCATTATACCAGAAATTAATTTGTTAATTGGATAGTAATTCATTGTCTCTTGCTTTCTCTGTATTCATCTGGCTTACAGATTTTTTTTTCTGCAGTGCAGGGTACTCTGAGGGTCTAATGTCTCTGTACAAAGCACATGTTTAACTTCAGGCCATCTTGAATTCTTTTATTGAAATTGTGCTTCCTTTTCTTTGAGACTGCTCAACTTTGAGAGAGAACTGTATTCTACTTGCCAGTCAGAAATGAACGTTCACCTTTATTGTTTGGGGTTCATCAGTAGTTCACAACTGGAATTAATGGTAGCATATTTGTGTCAAACATTTTAATATAATGCATGATGCATCTTTATTTTAGTGTTCCCACCTGGGGAAGACCCCTATTCTGCTAGGCACAAGGTGGTTTGGTGTAGGGCAGAACTGTGACTGCAGCCAGAATACTTCTGGAGGACATGTGTGTGGTTTCAAGTAAATAGTAGATAGAGGAGCATGACTATAGAGTTGATATTTCCAGTAAATTAGAGAATAAAAATGTCATGAGCAATTTAAATATTATTTATAGTTGACCTTCATGTCTGTTTTTAATATTCAATCTGCTGAGTGTTTAAAAAAGCAATTAAAAGTCCCATATAATGTTAAAACCCTTGATAAATGTAATAAACAAATGACATATTCAAAAGAGAGAATCTATGTCCCATTAGGAGAGAAAAAGAAAGATGAGAGCAACATATGGCAGTATAATTAGAATGATTAGGGAAGCACATCAACAGAATTTATGCTGCAGGGAAAATGTAATAAGAAACCAACACACTTTCCTCACTGCCTTGAAAACTGCAAATATTGCTCTCTGAAAAGGAGAAGATGCAGAAAGGGTCCCTGGCATTTAAAGCTGTAACTTGTGTTCTTCTGTCATTATTAAAGATGCACACAGCCATCTGCAAACCATTTATTTTTTGCAGAGTTCACATTGTCCCATTGCTTTGATTAATAAGGAGCAATATTACACCTCAGCTGCTTTTCAGAAAGATGCTATTTTGGAAACCTAATTAATACTCATTCCACAGTTAGCTTGAGGTGTTCGTTAGTGCCAGATACTGAGTTCTTATTTGTTTCTCATTATGTGGAGAGTATTGCTTCTCAATGCCAGCGTTTTTGTTTTGCATTTTGGAATAACCTTTCGACACTCCTGCTTCTCACAGCCCTCCCTTCAGAAGAGCTAATAACACCTGTCATCATTATTTTCACATGCCTGTTAATGTCTGTTGAAGACATTGTGGGCTATTTACATAGATAGACTATCCTGATGCACAGCAAATATTCCTGCCATTTTTTGAACAGTTGGGCTGAAGACAAAAGCAAAATTTAGAAACTTGGCAACGCAGTTAAAATCTCAGTTTACCACTAAGGGTCAGTATATACTAGGCAAAAGAATCGTTACAAACTTGAAAGAGTGTGTTTGGCCTAGAAGAAATAAAAAATAATTTGTCTGCCCTAAACCCCCCAGATTATTCAATAAACAAAACAGAAAATCTATAGCAGAATATAGACACTGAACTTGTATAAACTCCATCGACCCACTTGGATGAAACTGGAGATTAGTATCACCTTACCAAGCAGCTTGAGGTTTAGTAGAGGGTGCAGAAATCTCTTGCTTGAGACTTGCTCATAGTGCTGCTATCCTCACTGGAGGATAAAGCAGAGAATATGGCAAAGCAGACGGCATTTAGCATCCACTCAGTTGCCAAGTATAATGCTGTGCATGAAAAGGTTAAATGTAATTGCACGTGTCAGGAATCAACAGAACAACTGAGGCTCTTTCTGGAGCTTACTCTTGCACTGAGCTGCTATAGAAAAAATAATAAAAAGAATAAAAAAAGAACATCTGTGGGCCTGGGCACTAACATGGATGCAATAGGAGAGGAAGAAAGGGGAGTTTGAGGGACAGCATGTTTTAAATATGCCCTTACATTGTCCCCCCAGGGTTAGTGGACGAACAATGCCTTATTTACTGCAGGAATAAGGTCCCTCATGAGAAAAAACTTATCTCAAGAGAAAAGAAATGAGGAGGGGAGCCCTGCACTGAGCAGACATTTTATTGTACAGTGCCAGCTGTACAAAAGCAGACCTGCAGCCTGCAGGAGCCCTGCTTGGGTCCCTCCCCAACCTCCACAGCCTACCTAGGCCAGCTCTGCAGAGAGCCACCCAGTGCTTCACCTTCTGCAGTAAGAGAAATGGTGTTTTTTTAAAGAGCAAAAACCACCACCAGCCTGGCCCTTGATGTTAGAGGAAGCGCAGATGAACTGGAAGTCTCTTCCTCACTGACTGCCTGGACCCTGGACACCATGGGAGGCCCTGGCCCAAGCACAGGCAATAGAACCTCTGCCACAGCCCTGCCTCGGAGTCAGTGTTGGATGTGGCACTTTTGGTTAAATAACGCCAACAGTGCAAGAACTAATGGTGATTTTTAAGTTTACATTACTGGGAAGAAATAGTGATACTAGGAGAAGACAGTGGGTAAGTCCTTGAAGACTTCAACAGAATTTATAGCAATCTTATAAAAAAAAAATAGGCAAGAAATCCAGTAATTAAATTGATATCAGGATAATAGAAGCTTTCATGTACACTACACATCATATTTCTCCAAAGGAAAGTATGTTATTGGCCAAAACCTATGGTCTATCTCAAGCAAAATTCCTCTGACTTCAGTGGAAAGTATACTTGAGAAAGCATACTTTAGAATGCTTTAGAAAGGAGTTTTAAATCTTGACTTTTAATATCTACTTAAGCATTATCTGATTTTGCACCAGGAGAATAAACAACATATACCATTCTGAAAGTCAAATACAGTTCAAACTAAATCTGGGTGGGGTTTTTTTTCCCTATTATTTATAAAGTGTAATTATACTCAGGTCCAAGAGTCGACCCAGAACAGTGTGTTCAGTGATGAATTCTCTGAGCTCCTATTGGGTGTTTTGTGTGTTGTCTTTAAAATGCTGAGATTCCAAATTGTTCAATACCTTGTCCTGGTATCAAGTGTTATAAATCATGTCCATGTTTTCATTTGCTCACAGGTCCTAGACAGTTCTCATCTGCAGCCTGTGGGTACTAATAACCAGCAAAAAGCCATTAATATCCAAAGTGCTTTATTAGCTAGCAACACAGAGAGATGGTGTGAGGTTAAATGCCAGTGACTGATTCACAGCTTGGGAGTACTGAGGCAAGAGCAATTTTGTGAAGAGCCTGGTGCTGTGCAAAAGCAAAGCCATGGCAAAGCTGGGACCAGAGCCCAGCTCTTCTTGCTGCCATTCCAGACCTAACTTGGGGCCATTCAAACAGTTTCTGAGGGCTCATTTCCTTCTTTTTGTTGTTTGTGACATAAAAAGCTCTCAGTCCTGTAAGTCCTGTAGAGGCTTCTGTATAATTGCAGAGTCCTTTAGTCCTTCTTGCACACCCTTGCTCAGCTGGAGTCATGGATCCTGTCTGCAGTGTTTCTACAGAAAATGGAACCAAAGAGGACAGATACAGATATACAGATGGAGGGAAAAAATGGCTCTCAAATATAAAGAAACACTTGTTGACAGATCCTGTTCTCAGCAGGTCTTCGTGGAAGACCTCAGATTGAGAGTGAAATCACCACGCAAGGCATAGACAAAAGGCTCTGTTTTCCTATATTTCATCTCTTTTTTTTTAATTTTCTTTTTTCTTTTTTTTTTTTTTTTTTGCTAGCTCAACCCTTTAAAGAAGACTTTAAAGTCTCCCATAGCAGTGGGAAGTTAAACTTCTTTTAAAACTTTTGTATCAAAGGCAAACAGTTAATACAAAATGACAGTGAATTCATTTAAAAAGTTGCCACTGATAAAAAATTGAAATAATCTGTTAAGTGTGACTTTGAAGAAACATAGTTTTCCTCCTCCACCTTATTCCATTTTATGCCATGGAGTTTGCATGGTCTAACAAATGAAAAGGTTGGTATGAACCATGGTGACTTCAGCCAAAACCCTGGGACTCAGACAAAAGCTGAATTTGTGCAGCTTGCTGTGCTGTCACTCACTGGCTCAAACTGAGCCAAGCGCAGGGCAGGAAGGTTGTGACCTGTCCTTGCTGCAGGTGACAAAAGGGGATGTGGCATTTCCCATGGCTCAGCTGGTGCTGGGACCCTGCTCACAGGCCTTGCCCATGCCTGTGCTCCTCACTCCCAAACTGAAATATTTTCTAATGCCTCCAGAAAACAGTGATCTCGTGTAGAGAGAAATCGTTTTGGCTGCTGTGACGAGGCAGCCTCAGACCAAAAGCAAGACAAGTATTTAAGTGTCACGTATCCAGGGAACACAGCCAAGAGTGTCTTTGCATCCTTCTCTAGACAGGGTCACCTCTGCTTACTTCGTTACTTTTTTCTGTCTACATCACTGCAAGTAACTCTACCAACAACAGTAAAAACATCCTTAACTGAAAGGATCATTTTATATTAGCATTTCTCTGTACGCTAGACAAACCCTCTGTACAATAGACAATCTTGTCTAAATCATGTATTATTTATTTTGTACCTTTTAAATCACTTTTATTTACAACAAGCCTCAGATACAGCTCACACGCAGTAGTTAAGCTCTGGCAGTACTGACGTCAGGGAGCTAACACATTTGCGAATTACATTTCTAAGTCATAGAAAATAAAAGAAAAAAAAGACTTCAAAATAACTGTTTTATCTCCGGGAATAAGGGTCACAGGACACGTGTGCAGTGTCTGCAGAGCCCCTCCGAGAGCCCTCCCGGGAGCCGCGGTGCCGCGGGCACGGCGGGCGGGCGGGGCAGGACGCGGCGGGCCGAGGGTCAGTTCCGTGACTCTCCGGACGGGGCTCGGGGCAGCTCCGCACTGGTTAATGGCCCCACTCCTCTTCCCGCTCGCCAACTCCCTCTTCTTCTTCTGGAAACACTGAGTCACTCTGACTCTTCAGATGCTTAATCCCTGAAAATACAGAAATCATGATTAAGGTTGTATTTAGCTTGCACCGGGTATTTTCTTGTGAAGGAAGAAACAGAAAACCAACATAAGGGCAATATTTACTCCCTTTTTCACAAACCTCTTAGTTTAAATCATGCTATGGTGTATTCACAACAGAGATATTATCTTCCTTGAATAAAGGCTCAGAACAGTATTTGCTTATCTTTTTTCCTTGGTAACCCTTGATCAGGTTTGTGTTGAACACCATTGCAAAGCTGTCCTGAGGCAAAGAGAGCACTGCACCTGACAGAGAGGAGACTGCTGGCACCAAAGCTGTGACAAGACCGGATCATTTCTTACATGGAGAATGTGTTCTTTTGACCTCCAGATACCCTGAGGGGCTGGATGAAAAGGGTAAATACCTACCACAAGATATTTGGAAGTTCAGGTTTGAGGGAAGTTATCTACTGCTGGCTAATTTCAGCCAACAAGTGAAGTAGACTCCCTGAAAATGAATCAAATTACAGTTATTTCCCTGTCTCATGTTCAGCACAAGCAAGCAGACCTCAATGAATGGGCCTAATCCCATCTTCTCAGCTCCGCCTTGATGTGATAGAAGAATTTGAGCTGGAAAAGGAAGCAACATCAAGATAAAAAGATGACAGAGACATCAGAGAGGAAGGGCTGTTATTTTCAAAAAACCTAAAAAGCAAATGCACAAGACTAGTCTCTGGGTCCCCTAGTTTATGACAAAGTGGGAACATTGCTCTTCATCAAAAATGCATGATTTGAAAAAAACTTAAGCCTGAACTAGGCTATTTTCTGGTGCCATTACTGTCATTACATAAAAATATTTTTGATTTCATTAAAGATCATACATATTCTACATAGCATTTCTAACTGTCAGAAAAAAGGCTTCCCTTTTGTATCACTTCCTCTCTGTGATGAGGACAAATGACACCCCAGCTGCTTTATATAACTGCTGCTAGATAATCAAACACCCCAATATGCACCCTGCAAGTCATAGCACTTGTAGGGGCACAGTTTTCAAAAAGGGGTTCGCCCTTGAAGGGTGAGGGCAAGATCGAGGTTACTGCTAATTGTGAGTTAGAAGAACTGATGATGGTGTACGTCCGAGAGCTTTGGCCCCAGTGTCACTTAATCTGGAAGGTCCTACACCTCACTGTTTATGTCCACACCACTCCAAAACACAGGATAGATTTTTTCCAAGTATATTGCTTAAAAAAAATCTCAGCATAAGTTATTCCAGTTCCACAAAGTTACAAAGGACTGAAAACAGTATCTTACAACAGCTGCACAACGACCAGTTCCACTTCTAACAGGAGCCCATCGCTCTGTGCTGGGCTCTGGGCTCCTCTCTCTCTTTTCTTCCACACAAATGACAGCACACGGTCTCTGGGAAACTGTTGTTCAGACATAAACCAAGCAAATACATTAATGCTCCCAAGCCACGGTTCTTGTAAGTGTGCCCTGCAATAATCAAGCCATTTCCAATTAAGGAACTGTGATATGTGAAAGGTGCTCGGCTACCACCAAGCTCTTAGCAGCTCCTCTTTAGCAACACCCTTTAGTAAGACAAACACTTTAAATATGATTTCACCTAACTATAGGTTAATGGACATTTGTTTCCAAATTATGTTGTGTTTTTAAAGTAAATTTGTCTCCTGCTGTTTCCTCTGCACTTATAGAGCCATTTCTTGCACAACTTGCAGTACTCATCTAACAGCTGCTGTTCAGTACAGGAATTGCTAGGAGCCAGAGTGCATCACTTTTTAGGGAGTTTTTCAAAGATGAGAAGGGGAAAGTTATGGACAGAAAAAAAGGCATGTGATACATGGTATGATGAAACCATGGAACTGTATTTTTTGTAGGAGTGAAGATTTTTGGTTATGTGGTTTAATTGCACTATTAAATACGAAAATTGTAAGAAATTGAGAGAAATTACATCTATGAGCATTACCCATTGATTTTTGCACGGCAAGTAGCTATTGATCTTACTTAATGATTTTTTCATAACCTCCATTCTGCAGCCTGCCTTCGCCTCTGCCAGTCATTTTACGCTACAGTGTCACTTGGAAGCTTCCTTCTCTGACCAATAAGTGCACAAGACTTGAGGTACTTATTTATAAGCCTCAAAATGTTCTCACAGCATCAGGTTGTCAGTATGAACTGACCCTAGGTGTGGCATTATGAAATAAGATGCTCACGTACACAATGGAATAAATTAATGTGAACTGACATAGAGGTAATGAAATTCCTGCCAGTAACATGTGAACATGTATGACAGGAAATGCTGGTAACTGTCCTGAAAAGATACATTCAATGCACAAAGCTGCAGACTTTTACAGTGCAAAAAATGGCCTGGAGTAATAAAAATACTTAGTTAATTACAGCAATCATACTCCGGGATTAAAAGCATGTCTAGTGATGTAACACTGCAGTAGCCCACAGCGGCTGCCAAGGGTGATCAGAAGGCGTTGGAGCTGGGCAGGTGCATACTGGCACATTCAGCCACAGCTCAAGAGAAGAGGCTGGTACAGTGGCTCTCCAGCGTGGCTCCAGTAGGGTTATTCAGGCTGTGCCCTACCCTTTGTCAATACGATCCATATGACAAGCAGGTAGTGATGTGAAGCTCCAGCCACAGAGGTGTATTGCTGGATCAGTTCAGCATCTGTGCTTAGCAATATCTGAATTGTTTGCTGAAAGGTTACATTCTGTTAGAGACTGAGTAAAAATTCATTACTCAGGTCACCTCAACCATTTTTACAACCACAGCTATGGCAAGGGTAATTTATCAGAAAGGATATTTCCTTCTCATCTTTTCAATCTTCATACCAGTAACACAGCTCATGCCCTCAGCTTTCTCAACTAGTAACCAAGAAGCACCAAAATGCTGTAGTTTGGGGATTATTTCTGTTTACTGATTGAACACGGTGTAAAGATGCGCAAGAAATAAACACTGTAAGGTTTTACTTGTAGCAAAAAAGCAAAACAAAGCCACGATATTTTAGAAGAAATTGTTTGTATGTAGGAGCATATCCAAGTTAGAAACATCAAGTTACTGGTTCCACATAAACTACACAAGCTTGACAATATCAGTTGCAAATAGGGAGGACTGCAAATGCTGATCCGTGGAGTCACCCTGTCTCATCAGTGTCCCTTTTTCCAGGCAATGGGTAACTCTGGATTCGTGGGCACCCCCACTTTCCTGAAGCGCTGTGCCCGCACTGTCCTGATGCTGCTTTGCTTCTCTCACTGGGTGCCCTGCCCTGCTCTCCCCTTTCTTGGGGACAGGGCTCACAGGGTGCCAGCCATCCCATTGTCCCCACGGGTTCCCAATCCCCTCTACACCTGCCCCAGCCACTGCTTCACAATGTCACACCCTGCCTGGGGCTCTGCTCTTCACCTGGAATGTCTGACAGCAACAACCCCCTTCCAGACCAAACACTGCCCCTTCTCACCGCTCCCTGAAAACATTTCATACCCATAGTGTGTTCAAACTCATCCTTACGCTACTTTAAAACAAAGTCTGTCTGAACACTGCTAAAGCCAGCAGGACAAGAATTGGTTTTACTCGAAGGGCTTCTATTTCACTGCAGGTAATTTAATCCAATTAATGTTGATAAACAAACCCATAATTCCAAGCCATATTGAGCAGCCATACACTAATATAATATAATAATTGTCAATTCTCTTTAGATGAAGTCACTGTCTCAAAGAATATTTCTAGATTTCTAGATGCTTATAAATTATGAATGCGAATGGGACAATTTTCTGGCATTTTTGTAGTCACATCACATCCGTGCTGCTTCATTAACAGCTGTCTTTTTGCTTCTCTCCATCTAACCAAAGCACCAGCTTAGAAAGCTAAGTAGGGTCACAAGATTTGAAATAACCAAGTGTTCCTGAATTAAGTATATCCTGGAAAAAAAATTTCAAAATATTCAAGTAATTAAGGCAGCTCCCCATCCTATTTAACACCTCTTCCTTCACCCTGCTTCACTGCCCAAGGAAGGGTGTTGACATTTACCAAACTCAGGATTGAAGTCTGGTTGGCAGCTCGAATTCCCTGAAGTTTGAAGGGTTATTTAGTTTTATGATTTGGAGCTGATCCTCTCTCTATCAAAAACACATTTCCAGATTTGCAGAAAGCAGTGAAAGGCACAGATAAAACAGGCTCATTTTCAGTGTTTCAGAACTCAATTCACTTTGAAATTATCATGCAAACAAACCTGGCCAAAGAGGATAACAGCCAAATAAAATTGTCTCAGCCAATGTTAAATGAATTATTTTCTAGTTTCCTTAGCAAAAATGAGAATATCAAAAGAAACATCATATATTCATACCACTAAACAGAAAAAAGGACAACTCTTTCTAATGGTACATTTTGGTTTGCGTTTACCAGTCAAATATGTTTTGATTTCTCTAGTATGTCTACCTCATAATTTTTTTCCAAACTGAAGTTTTGATTTAAAATATGCCAACAAAACAAACAAAAAACAGACAGAAAACACAGAACCCAAAAAACCAACAACAACCAACCAGAAAAAACCACAAGCTAATGTCAATAAATCCAGCATGCACCGCAGGTCCTTGGCTGAGTTGGGTGCAATGGAAGGCACTTGTGAAGAGCCAAAGGAAGCTGGCAGAGTCTTCCAGGGCAGCCTCCACCATGCACGGGGATGGCCCCTACAGTTACAGGACAACAAGCAGCTGCATCAGATCAGGGGCAGCTTTGGGGCACCCAACAGCAGCCTGCCTGTACCAAGGGAAGTTACCCAGAAGATGAAGGTGTCTGGTCGTGAATTGGAAGAGAGTTTTTTCTGACTGGGAAGAAATTATTCCACTGAGTGTATTTAAGCACTGGTGTGGTTTCCCAGTGAAAATGTGATGCCTCCTTTCAAGCAGATTTTCAGTACTGAACTAGACAAAGCCTTGAACAACCTTGGTAAATTTGGTGCTAATTCTGCTTTATGCATCATGTTGAACTATGAACTTTCCCAAGGTTCCTTGGAACCTAAATGACTATATGATTTTATGAAATCAAAACTCAGTAAATGCATCTTACAGTTTATAACAGTGTATTAACGTTAAACTATGGGCTGCATATTGATCCACCTGGGAGCTTCAAATAACTCCTTTCTCTGCAAAGTAAAGTGTCTAACTGCACCAGTCAGACTTATTTCAGGAATAAGATTCCTCTTCACTCCTTGAAACCATGGGGCCAGACTAAATCAATACTTCTGTACTCATTTAGAAAACATACAAACTCATAATTAGGTTACGTAGTCCACTGTGATCCATATATACATGTATGTGAGGTACATATTGTTCCCAAACACAAGGGATGAAAATAATGGGATTAAAGTCAGGGAACCTGGAGCATCTCTTGCATGTGACAGATATACCCGTGAGACAAAATCTCACACAGAAATCACACCCCTGTTGTGGCCCAGTGCATGGAAATGCAACAGAAAGGATGTAATTCCTGTGAGGGAGGCACAGAGCTGCTGTCCTGCAGATGAGTCCTGGCACTGCTGCTGAAATGGCTCATCTTCCCTTGGGGGCCTCAGGGGCAGATCATTGTCTCAGTCACTACCAGTGTGTGGTGCCTGAGGGTGCTGACTGCCACTGCAATTGAAAGAATATGCTCAGCTGCCTGCAGATGTAACAGGTTAAAAAACCACACTGTGCTAATAAAACCAAGGCCTAGGCACCCCATTTCAGAAGAAATACCTTTCTTGCTCAGCTAGGCATCTGCTCAGTAGAAGTAACACAGACTCTCAACATCTCACAAGATGTTTGGCCAGGTATTTCCAGAAGCATCCAGTGCTCCGTGTGATGGAATGTTCTCCCCTCTGCTGGTCAGTGCCAGTGGGAGAGGCCAGAGCCTGTCCCTGCCATGGGCACCACACTCCAGCTCTGACAGACACAGGGCACAGCCTCCGCTCAGCTCTGAAAAGCATCAAACGCTTCCTGCTCTTGCCACCTCCAGCAGAAGCCAAGGACCATCAGAGCCTGCAGGAGCAGCTGCTTGGCAGAAGCCTCCTTTGACAGAAGCTGAATAATTATTACAAACTTTTCCTCTCTATGATGACTCAATTCAATAGAGTACAGGTTCACCAGCCTCCATTCTCGGCATTTTCTGCTTCATGAAAGTTTGGAAAAATTTAGAAAATTTCATCATCTTCAAATGTTCATTGTCAGGTGCATGCCAGCTACACTGCCGAATTTATTTAAATGTAAGAAATACATGTCTTGTTTTCTCTCTGTCCCATTTGAAGAAGATATCAGAAATGCAGCTGTCCTTACTGGTCACAGAGAAACTCAAAACTTACACCTGCACACACATCTCCTAGGCACTTCGACTTTCTTGATCAAAAATCTGGTTGTTTGGCTGGAAAAAAATTAAATCCTACTATATATTTCTTTCTTCTTTTAAACAGCTGAAATACAGGAGGGCTTATATTCCATGCAAGAGCAGAACAGGAAACCAGGAAGAAAAATGCTATAGTTTCCCAAAAAATTATTTTGAGCTGTTTCCTCTTTGCATAAATGACCTGTTTTCTATCTCTTTCATCTGTACAATCAGTTCCTGAAACCTTTAAGCCATTTTTACTTAATTGAGTGGTTTAGATAAGCTCTCCTTGCATACAAGTCAGAGTTCAGTGCTTAAGCTTTCGTTACTAACTCTTAAAAACCATTAACCCTATCCTTAACCCTACCTGCCTCCCCTTCTTCTCCCTCTGCCATTCAGCTCACCAAAATGATGCTCACTGGTTCCACCTTATCAGCCCTCTCTGCCCCCATCCTCCATTTCCTTTGATCCAGTTACCCTTGGATCCAGTCTCAAAGCTTTCTGGCCAAGTGCCTCATGATGTCTCTCTTCATCCTTTCCAGCTTGCTGATGTCTTTGCCTCTGACACTTTTTGCGCTGGTTCTCCTTCACCCTGGTTCTTCTTCCACTGTTGTAATGCTTTTCTCTTTTCTCCTTGCCATTCTATGACAGTCATTTCCCTTTCTGTCCAAATTAAACTCCAGAGTGCATCTTCTATGCAAGCTTGTGGAAGTCTAAGACAGTATCTCAAAGTGGTCAGAATCAAGCTCTTGATCTGCAGTCCTGTCCAAAATGTTCACCTACCATGAACAACACTGTCTTTTTTTCCTGACATATAGGCTTACACATTTCTGATTTCCACTCTTCTCTAGATCCCCATGTCCAGCTGTCATCTGAGTCTTGCATGATTTTCTTGCTTAATACATCCCATATAGTCTTTACCATTTATCCAGGCTTTGAAACTCTCCTTATCCTGGGGTCTTCACTACTACCACATCTCTTTCTCCAAGCTTTATAAAGGTACCTTTTCTCCTGCCACTGCTTTCCCCCTTGAGTTCCCTCCATTGATTCCCTCCAAGAGATTTCAGACTAATGGTGGCTATTTATGCTTTCAAGGAAAATTAAATTTCTTCATGTACTATGGGCATCATCTGCGCTCATCTCAAGTCAGGAAATAATACAGCTTTGCTTCTCAAATTGCTAGGCTTTTAGATTAGCATTTTCATTCTTTCTCCTAAAGTTCTGGAGAGGGAGAACTATCTGCCTCCATGGCTCCTTCCAAATCCTCCTCAAAATTCTCAGTTATGGAATTTCAGAAACAACCTGAGAACATTTTTGTTGCCGGCCTGCTGAGACAAAGACTTTTGCTTTCCTCCCTAACATTCTCTATCTGTTCCTAGGTTTGATTGCTACACCCTAGCTGGGAGTTCCCTGGTGCAATAACCAGCTTCTCTTAAATGTTTGAACAAGGTTTATGTGGCATAGACCAAATTCCTGGTGTGGGTTCCTGGATGCTTCATTAACCTTAATACAATATGACAAGAATTGTGGCGCACAGTGATCGGGGAATGATGACTGAGTATGAACGAAGAGCCAGACTATGACTGATATTTTTATGCAAACACAAGATGCATTTTGCACACCTTTCCTTGTGTTTCTTCACCCCCACCTAGAAGAACACCTTCAGTCTGACAAGCTGGCAGCTATTATTTCATCTGCTGATGCTCATGTTCAATAATCATATCAGATGACCTGGTGGCAGGAGGCTAATCCTGCTTCCAAGCAGATCTGGCAACAAGAGCCCAGCCTTTGTGTCCCAAGGCAGCCACTGTCTTGGGTGGTCTCTGAGCTACTGGTGGTTCAAAGAGCATCACAAAGTTATCTATGGCACGGCAGCAATAAAACACAATAAAACACACAGTCCCAGACCTTGACAACTCCCATGAGTATGAGTGAGTGAACAGAAAAAACATGAGGGAGGGGAGGCAAAATAAAAATAAACAGATGTGGAAAAATTTGCTTTATAGATGTTGGCAACTGTGAACAGTCTGCTTGATACAGCCTTTGAAAATTTTCTAAAATTTGGGTTGTTCTTTATTGAGAGAGACTGAAAAATGGTGCACTCTGCAATGGTCTCAAGGGACTCTGACTGGTACCCATTCCTGTAAGTTTTTGTTAAGTAAGGTTTCACAGAAGCTTGATAACCAACATGTAAGGGTTGCCCTTACTCCTGTGGCCAGTGAGTCTGAACATAACCAGGTCTTTTCTTTATTACACAGATCTTGGTCCCACTCCTCCAGAAATTAATCAGATTTTCTCTTACTATTTTTAAAGAAAGAAGAGTCAACTTACGTATTTGATGTTAAGTTCCAGTTATAAAGACAAAACCACAGCTACCGTGTATTTACAATGAATGTATGTAAGATACTGTAAATTACTGCTGTATATGGCTTTAAAGTTTGAGATATGACATAAACAAATTGACACAGAAAATAGGTGCTCTAGATTTTCTCAAACTCCTGTTTGGATTAGCCTAGAAAAAGCAAAGTCAGACTGTCACTCTGTGATTTACAGTTGATGGAGTCTTCAAATGCCAGCAGATATGGTGGACCTCCAACATTTAGAATAAAAAGAATCTGAAGCACCAGTGTGGCAGTTTAAGCTATGCTGACATTATAGCAATCTGTAAATAAATATAAAACCCCTCTGTGTATTGTATTATTTTATTCCTAAGCTCAAGTTGAGAAGGAGAAAAGAAATTCTCATGTGTGTTGTGATTATGAGACCAAGACATTATTCAGCCTTGCAATTTAATTTACTTATTTTCCTCTCTCTAATATGCATGACTAAATCAAAACAAATGATCTGAAGCACTGGTAAATATGACGAGTTTATGTAGGTCACATATCTGATCTGGAGCAGGTCAGATCATCAGCATATTCAGCAGGTCACCATGGCCCTGCAGAGGTTTGTGAATGATCATTCAGAAACCCAGCAACAAAGCTGACTAATTTTCTAAATGTCTGCTGGTTGCTGCTAACTCTTCTCTTAGCTCAAGTCATACAATCCTTAGTCGTCATGATGAGCCTTTTAAATGACAAATGCTGAGGCTCGTTTGAGGCTACTTTCAGTCAAAAGGCTCACTGTTAAACTATCACAATGAAGACTGTATGAGAGCAGCAAAAATCATGTTGCAAATGTCTGGCTACTTTCCATTTTGTTCTCTGAGACATCACTTTCAACTTTCCCTCTTTCCCTCTCAGAATGGCTTGAAGCAGCACTGGCTCCTTAAGAGTAGCGTGAAGGAGCTTCTTGCACAGAAAGGCTTTTGTTGGTCCTCCACAGGCTGGCCAGAACATGCACTGGAGAGAGGGGTCAGCTTTGCCTTGGCTGAAGGGACTGCATCTCCCACTTACAGGAGCCTAAAGAGTAAACAGAGAGGTTTTTGTCGCCCCAGGCAACTTCTGCTAGCATGGAAACATCTTGTTCTGCTGGTTCCTTCCTTCCGTCCCTTGCTAGCCCTCAGACTGCAGAAGTCAGCCAGCCTTCAGAGTTCAAATGAGGAGCAGAAGCTCCTGCAGTCAGCCAGCAGGTGGGTGTTTCAGCCTGTGTCAGTCTCAGCCCAACACTAACCACATTTTGGAAAACCAGAAAATATTTCTTAGCTGATTCTGTGGAGGATGGCTCTTGGTTAAATACCTCAAAAACATGATCAGAAAAACATGCAGAGGTGGCTTACATGTCAGTAATAAATCAGGGCAGTACTGCAAGGCTCTCCTCCTCACGGCTCCTGTGCTGCTCTGACCAGGCAGCTGGGGCCAGCAATCAGGAGAGGATTAGAGTTTTTCAGCTGACACTTTTTCATCCCAATTTTTCACAGCTAAGAGATAGGCTTAGTACTGTTGATAAGTACGCTTGAATTCAACCAGTGCAGGCAGACCTTCAAAGGTGCTGTGCTTTGAGGGGTCCTGGGAAGCTTGTTAGACGGTCAGAATCTCCTCTGAGAAAGCACTTGTCTGGAAGCCAAATCTTACTGGGCAATGTGTTCATTTGCTGGAATTGCTAAGCTCTCACTTTTAACACCAGCACCACTTTCAGTCAGGCAGCTGTCTGCCTAAGAGTAGGTCAAAATCACAGGACTGGCAGAATTGTTCCCTTATGTCAAAGGATTACAGTAATTCCACCAAATAAAAGGCCACATTTTCAAACCTCTAATCAGCTGCTCCATAATAACAGAAGTCAAAAGCTCTGCTACTGTCACAAATTATGTGTTAGAACTCACTGGCCTTAAAAGTGTATAAGTAGCATTTTCTAAGCACAGCTTCTTTAAATTAAACCATCTTACACTTTCACAAGCAACTTCTGTCATTCTTAGGATTCACCACATGCTTCTCCAGCCTATGTATCCAGTTGGAGCCACTCTGTAGCCTGACTATCTTAAAATAAGCCAGGAGGCTAAAAGTGGAAAGTAGGTTTTACAGCTAGAAAATCACATCAGCAAAGACTTGGGAAAGCTGAAGCTAAAGACCACATGAAAGGATGCTCAGTATTTCAGCTACAGAAAGTAAGTCTGTTTAGAAGGACGAGCCAAATTTTAGTTATATAGACTGCTATGTACAAAATAAAACAATTGTATCATCCTACCTGCTGTAAGTAAATAAGGGAAAAATTAAGGAGAATTAGATAAATCTTAACTTTCATAAGAAGTCTTAACTTCTGCATTCTAAACTACAGGCCATTGTTCAACCTCAAATATAGATCAAGTGTAGAATTAGGGTGAAGACTGTGCTTTATGCCAGAGATTCAATTATAAAAATAAGGGTCCTTTCCAGGCCTTGAAATCAGTGAGCATTTAATAACAGCCCTCCATTTGTCTCTAGGAACAAATGCTTTGTTCACAGCTGCTATTCCTTTTACAGAGGATAAAAAAAGAGTTCTGCTCCCAATATGTTAAAAGATTAAATGGTAACTTATGTGTGAGCAAGGGAATCAAGTGTCGTAGTTTCATTTCCTCTAATCTGCTCCTGCCAATAGTGGCAACCAAGGATGTTTTCCCTTTTTTAAATTTTTTTTTTTACTTCTTGAGTTCTTAATGGGAAATCTCTGACCTGCTCTCCTGGCCATTTCTCTTACTACAGCACAGTTTTGTCTGTGTGTATTCTTGTCCCAAACTCCTGTTGGTGCTGTGCAAACCAGTCTTCAAAGCAAATGCCCAAGCATTTGTAAGGGATTTGACTTCAGCAATTAATTCTTGGGGAAAATGCTGTATTAGAGAACCTAAACTGAAGGAATCTGAGCTTTTTGGACCTTACATGGACTGACACTTGCACCTATTTGGTCTGTGAGTACTTATGGTTGCACTGTGGCAGAAGAGTAGACATCAATTTTATTGATGTCATATGTTTTAACTTCAAATTAAATTACTTCTCCCTTTTTTAAAATTTTCATTAAGGTTGAAAAATTGTATTGGCTTCCTTGAATCTGGGTAATTTTCATTTGTTTGTGATTAGGAAAAAAACTCTGAAATTTTGTGGCTCCCTTTATGAAGAAAAAAAATCCACCAAAAAAAAATATTGGCAATACCAGAACATTTAGTTTTCCTAGTTTGTTAAACATAAAAAATGTAGACATGCTACAGGAAAATTAATTTGATTTTTATACTCATTCAAAACACAATGGAAATTAATTGTTTTTTCATTCAAACCCTAACTGAAAATGCTTTACAAAACATTTTAATCTTCCCAACTTCATGAGCCATTTCTGAGAAGCTGTATTTCAGTTTTCTTAAGGCATTCTATCTGACTTCAGTGTTAGTGGACAGCATTATCCAGCTGCTCACTTTTTCCTGGACAACTGCACTGTGGAGCTACTTTTAAAAATTTTGACATACATGGGAATTTTTCTGAGGTTAAAAAACCTAAACAGTTGAGAAAAAACTTATTGCCACATCCTTAGGGGAGAGACTCCTTGACTGAGAAGGGAAGGCTGTAATACTGAAGGAGAAGCCTGAGTTTGTGATGGAGTGAATGAAGTCCTGTGAGTAATGACTGAACAGCTTTTGCTTCTTCTGTTTCACCCCCAGGCCTGGCAAGACACCCCCAGAATTCTGTTCCGTTTATATTCTGGCTCCATATTTTCCATTTTTATTATTCTTTTTGTGGCTACTATTTCTTTCCATGCTCTGGGGAAGGTACAGAAAAAAAATTGTCAATGGCAGATTGAAATCTCTTGCTGAATACTCTGTGCAGCCTGAGATTTTTAGGGTTAGGATGAAAAGCTTTCCAGTGAGTTTTCAATCTGAAGACAGGAGAAAAATCTTTGCTGGTCACCCACAATTCCAAGGTGGTGTTTCTCCACTATACTTCCATGTACTATGTGGCTTTCACTTTTAATTAATCCCGTCTGTTTCTTTTGTCAGAAGTCTATAAGCTTCTCTGTTAATTTGCTGATGAATCCCCTACTGAGTTATAATTATAATCTTCATTGTGATCCTTCCTGTGATGACAAAGGAGATAGGATTTTGGCATCAGCACGACCTCACATCAGTAATATTGTAAATGTTAAAATGAGCTCTTCTTTTACATATTTTATAAACAACTTCAAAATTTAAAAACCTTGTAATGATTAAACAAGTGATTGATAGGCCAGTGTTTACCTTATTATCCCCACTGCAATTGTGTCATGGGTGGCATATGAATAACAGGCAATTACTATTTTCTTCATGTTACAGGTACTGTGGTTGCAGCCCTTACATCCAAGCAGGAATCCATCAGAATGAGCCTCTTTAGTTTTCACCACTTCAGCGCTTGAGAGCTGCTGAGATCATCTCAAGCAGCTGAGATCCATTTCAGAAGATTGAAGCTGAAGCTGGCCTGAACCCTTCCCCTCTCCCTCTGCAGCAGGCACTCCGTGTGACCAAAGCAGAGCCCATGGTATGAGCTATGAGTCAAGTCAGCTACACTCCCTAGGAGCACCGGAGAACTTCTGGAAGATCAGGGCTAGTCTCGCCTCAGTTTTCTCTTGCTGCTGGAGAGGTTTTGATCACATTAAGAGCTAACATATTTGGGGCTTACAGCCTACCCTAGCAAGTCCTAATTTTTGCTTCCGAGACATTTTCCTAGGACACAGGATCACTCATCCAAACTGACATGTAAAGAAAGACCTGTCCTACAGAAGCAGGGAATGTACTTCCACAAAAGATGTCAGGTGCAAGGTGAAAGGTGAAATTTGGATATAGGCAGCTGTGGGATGATGCTTTCACTGTGCTGTCATTCCCATGTGGTGAAAGGCTTTGTCTGCGCCTATTAGCTCTCACCCAGAAAGTTCCCAGCTTGGTGCAGACACCAGCGATCATTTTCACCAGGCATTTTGGACGACTCTCGNCAGAAAGTTCCCAGCTTGGTGCAGGCATTTTGGACGACTCTCATGACTTGGGAGCATAAAAGGGAACAGCATTGCTTTGCTGCAAGGAACAATTTTCACAGCGTAAGGGTACAAATCCCTTGAATCAAGGGGAAAAAACTGGATTGTAGCAATTTATGGTGTTTTTGCACAGTAATATAGGTAGATTTTCACACCCCTAAAACAAATGCAAACCAATTTAGTACATAATGTTTATGCACAACCAGGGTACTTCGCTGGTAAAGAAATTCAGCAAAATCAAATTCCTGGCTTAGACATCAGAACATGCCTTACACAGCGTCTCTGATCTTTTGGGACAGGAGAAAAGAGAACAGTTGAAGGTTTAGTTTGACATATTTAGTAATATTTTAAATCTGAAATGCTTTCATTTTAACCTGTTTGTCTTACAGACAACTGAAACTCCCCCAAATTCTTACATTTAACTACTTTTGATTGCTGTAAAATTACAACCCAAAGTTAAGAAATACATTATTCAACATAAAATGCAGTCACCACAAATTATTTGCATTGCAGTAGATATAACCAGTCTCACCTTGCAGCTGCCGTGGGCAGCACAACACTGGGACAAAATCCTTAGTGGCTCTTTATTGTGTGAGTGACTTGAACTTGTGAGAAACATACCTCTTCTGGTCTGCCTAAGGTATCAAAATACCCCAGAGCCAGCATCCAGTACAACCAGAAGGCAATTATGCCATAAAAACACCCTATCTGACACTCAGAATTGTCAGAGCCTGAAAACAAGTATTGCTCTCAGTTTTTCTGGAAAGTACAGCAAGAATATCAGTTTACTCAATTTAATTGGGGAAAATATAGACAAAGTACAGAAAATGTAGACTCTTCTCTAAAGGTTTAAACACAGATCACAGTCATAGATTCTTTGCAAATTAGTTTTTACACTTCTTACTTTAGATCTCGCTAAGAGTGAGTTGAAATAAAAGTCAGGCTCTAACCGCTCATGTGATTTGGGGAACACCGCTGGAATGCAGGTGAAATGCAGTAATAACCTCGCAGATTTTAAATTGAGGTTAGTCAGATTGAATATAATTCCACTCCTCACAACTGTTCTCGTCATTCAACAGTGGAGCTGCACCTAGGAGTCACCAGAGGGAGCCTGCATGCCAAAAATCCCACTGACTGGTTTTTTTTTAAAAGTATTTTCTTGCCGATTGCAAGGAAATTGAAAGCTGAATTGACATAATTTATCCTCATTGCTGAACGAAAAAGAGAAGCCTGCTGCCTCCCTTTGCCTCTGTAGGGGATGGCCAGCCCGTGGGTGCTCGGGTGCTGGGACACAGGCAGCCACTCGCCCTGCTGCTCGCTGGCAGTCTCTCTGCTTTCCCCGCTCTCCCTTTCACTGACCGCTTCTTCCTTGGGGCTCACGTCTGGACACAGTCCCAGCTGAGCTGGGTAGGTGCATATGGGTTTCCTACACCTTACCAGCTGCTCTCCAGGGACAGGTGCAGCCATGGTGTGTCCTGCGTCCCTGTCACCTGGAAAGATGCCATTGCAGGGAGCAGCCCACAAACCTGCACCATTTCCAGGGTTTCCAGACGTGTGTGTACATTTACTCCTTGCCGTGTGCCAACATACACAGCGATGGTGCACCTTGAGCTGGGAGAACCACAGCACACATTTCAGGTGAGTGTTTTCCTTCTGAGCGGTCACTAGAGCCTACAACTCTATTGTTAGAAATAGTTACTCTGTAAATTGCTCAGAGCATGCTGACCATCTCTTCTGGCTATAAGAGATCTGTGGAGTAACGCTGACTGTTCGCAGGTTGTGTGAGAGCTGAAAATCTGAAGTATCCTCCTACTGTTTCAAGAAAAATTAGAAGCTACACCAGATGAGAGCTTTTAAACAACATCCTCCTGGCCCGTGCAGCTCACAGGAAAATGAATCCCTTTTCAGATCCATATGCTAGCTGCAGTATTTCCTGTGTTTTTCTGGTCACAGTCACACACATAATTCATGCGAGTGTTCAGTCCTAGCTGCAGGCCTGAAAGGATGTGGTTGAAATCTTCAGGCTGCTTGTGTTCTTGTCTCCATGCCAAAGCTCTGGTGGATGGTTTTGGGAACTCTGTGTTCTTGCTATACTGGGCAACATTGTATCCCAAGGGGTGAAGGAAGGGAGAAATTATGGAGGGAAGTAGAACCACATGACTTTCTGTAGAAAATTTTTGGTTTTCAATAAATTCAGACCAATAGGCATCCACTTCAAAAGAAAAAAAAATCAAATACTAAAACCCCAGAAAACATCCTCACCAGAAGAAACCCAGCACAGATGGTCCCTAAAAATCAGAAGCATGGTTTCTCTGTGTTTCTCTTAGCTTAACCACAGAAATAAGGCCCATGTTGTTCAGAAACAGAGATATCACAAAGCTAATGTGCTACTGGGACATTGACTCAGGTCAGAGTGAAACCTGAAGTAAAAGAGCTAATGGTAAGCTACTGTCCCTGGAAGAGCAGCTTGTGGCTGGGAGCCACTCTCATGGAAATCACTGCCCTGATCCCAGGAGGAGTCAGAGCAGGTGGTGGGAGCTCTGCTGATGGCTGTGAGCCTGCACCTACTTACACATGCTCACAGGGACCAGCACAGCTGATGGAATTGTAGCTGGAAGGTTGTGGGATGATTTTGCTGTGTCAGGCTAATGCTGCTGCTCAATGCATAGTGGTGCCTTTCATGTTATACAAATTCACTATTAACCTTGAGCTTGCCTGTAGTCATTCTGTCTTTTGACAGCTTTGCCTTCTGGGGGTGGGGATTTTTATAAATGAAATTTGACAACACAGAGAGGAGACATTAATAGACAAAGAGCGACTGTAGAAATATGCAGTTAGGTACAAATGTAGGGAAGGCTTTTCTTTTTAAGAGTCAATTAAATGAGACAGCAGTCCACATACTATGGAGACTTTTTAGAAATACGCTGCTTAGAGAGGTACCTTTGTATTTATATACTGCATCTATCTCCAGAACACCCCAATATAAACGGAGCAAGCTCCCGCACTGTTTCCCCACCCGCAGACCCCGGCAATGCCGTAGGAGGAGCGTGCTCTCCCCAGTGGGGCTGGTTCGTGGCACAGAGCCAAGGAGGAGTGAGGCCCTGACAGATGCACTTGCCCCCGCTGTACACACAATCTTGCCCTGCCTGTTTGGGAGATGTCAAACACTGAACAGGAGCAGCAATGTGTAATCTTCAATCTGCCATTTTGCTTGAGATCAAATTCGGGATTTACAAGGCTGTAGACAAAACAAAAGGGCAATTACTATTTATTGCAGTAGGGCTCGCTGGAGTCAGCGTCTGCCTTGTGGCTTGGTTGTTAACCTCCAGCATAGAACATACAGCAAGGAAATAAAATTTAATGCCCTGTCAAATGGCTGACTTCATAAGAATCTTACATCTTCTCCTATAAAAATATTATCTTTTCTTCAAAAGCTGCTTCAATTCTGAACACAACACTGCCAAAATATTTGTAATTTCACTGTAAATAGATCTGGTAATATAAAGTAACCAGAACAACACATGCTGCCCTTCCTGGGATTTCTACTTTACATTTTAAAATATGTACTATGCCTCCCACATTTTTGTTCTATAATATTTTATGTTGTTAGCTCTTAAAAGGTTGACTGTTTAATGTTGTCTGTTACTGCTTAGAAACAGTATGATATTTACACTGCTCTGTATTTAATACAACAATGCTTAATAACACTGTTTTCAAGTCATAAATGCTGTTTCACAACATTTTTCTAATATTAGCTTCTATCATAAAAATAAAGTTGTACCTTTAGAAGGAGGCCAGTTTAGCATTCATTGCACAAGATTAGAAGGAACTATCAGATATGTGGACTTCACGCTGAGCCAAATGAGGTCAGTGGAAATACTCCCCCAGACTTGGGTCTGTGTTGGACCACACGTGGTAATTTAGGGACTGACATTAGTGCTCAACACAGCCCTTTCTTTTTCACTCCAGGTAATAGTGGCAGATGACAAGTTATAACAAACACATCCCAGTTTTTCTGTAGAACAGATGTCAAGCTTAGTCTCCACTGGACACCTCGGTCTCTCTATAGGTACTGCAATATTTATTGCAGCCAAGGCCAGAGCCATTTTGAAGCAGGAGCTGCCAGCTGTGTGAAATGAAATGTATTCAAAGCTGCCAACAGTAAGAAATTAAATACAGACTACAGCAGTGTCTGCCAATGTGTTGGGCAGTAGCATAATGGTGGCAGCCAACTGAACTTGAGATGGCAGCAATCTGATGTATCCCTGTCACCAACTCAGTGATTCACTAATTAATTTAGCTTTTTTTTTCTTAATTATATCTACTGTCATCGTCCTGCTGTACAAGTCTGAGGAAGGAGACAGGAGCGTAGAGAGAAGGGGAAAGAGACCAGGCACTAGAAGGTAATATCTTGGTAAAGATAGCCAGTAAATTTATTCAAGGCCATTCTGCATCAAGTGGTATGGTTGCATCAAGGTGCATCTGACTAAGATGTGGCTAAGAACAGTAGATAAATGAAGAGAACAAGTAGTTTTGGAAACAAAGCTGCGCCTCTTGTGACCTAGCTAGGGACAAGGAAAAAATGCAATGACACAAAACTGCTGCATAAATCTTCTATTTCCAGTGCTTCGGAAGGTCCAGACAGTTGTGGGCCTTCCACCCAGGAAACTAAATGCATTGATGGCATTTTGTCACATCACAACACAGGAACAAACAAGAGCAGCGTACATAAATAACGAGGCAGAGCTTAGCCTTCTGTTACCCAAGAAACAACTTACTGAGACAGATTTTCTACCATAAAGAAACGTGATGAAGAACTGGTACCATCAGGCATAAGAACAGATGTTGCTGCAGGGATGGGGCATCTCTGCTAAGGCATTAGAGGAAGACTTTGCCCCAACCTCAGGAATTGCTCCAGCCACTGGACAGTGCCTGCTTTTGTGGAGTAGTCCTAGTCCCCCACCCATTAGTTATCACAGCCCTTTAGCCTACTGGAAAAGGACAGGAGTCTAAAATACATACTGAGGACTGAGAGGATAATTGAAAACTATCTCCATCTCCTGTTCTGGCCACATGGCTGATATGCAGCACAATCATCTTTGAAAAAGGATCATCATTGGAGAGATTGGGAAAAGGTAATAGCCTGAGCCAATGTGACTCACCCACACAAGAAAATTTGACTGAGTACCAGCTCAGTCTATGAATTTTCACAAGCCTGGCCTTGATGTTTAGAAGACTGTGTAAGATGTCTTATTATGGCTAACATTAATTTCCTAAAAATTTAATTTAAGCCCATGTATGAAGCAGAACCACAAAAAGACACGGTATTTTTCTTTCTAGAATAGTGTGATGTTTCGTGTTCTTACACTGATGTGTTTAGTTAACACCAGAAGCTCTTCACAGAGTTTGCCATGTAAGAAGCCTGTAAAATGATACAAGTTTTTGTAGTCACTGCTAAAGTCTCACAAACTTCATTCCTCTGCCACTTGAAGTAAATTTAGCCTGAGATTTTTGTTCCACAATGATTCCCGTGGGCTCCAAACTCAGGGCTTACCATACTAACAATAATCCTTAATGTCTCCAGACTCTACCCATGTTTGTTGTTAACCTTCAGTCACAAAGTAATGAGATGCATCAGACATCATCAAGCTGGCCTAAGGGGTTACAAATTTGGATGAGGGCCACATACTGTACTAATTGCTTCTAATAAATTACGTATTTCAGGAGGGACATCATGATTTTAATCATTTATTCTGCATGTTGTTTCCTTTGGAGAGAAGAACAAGCAGGCACTAAACAAGTGGAGCATCTGAAATTCATGGCAGAAGCTAGAAAGAGCTCATTTAATATCAACCATCATTGTAAATACTAGAATTATGCATGTATCAAATCCCCGGGTCTGAACACTCTGGGAAAAGCCAGTGAGTTCTGGTTGTTTTAATGACTCAAACCAAAATAATGTCTTTGAATGTTCCTTAGATTTATAACAACTCTGATTTAATCCCATTTCAAATCTTGTAGCTGGGGCCTAGCTTGAGAAAAAGACTTTGTTTTTATGCAAAGAAAGATACATTAAGAGGGGAATTTAAAGCATTTATTTCCCAAAAGGCTGAGAGGGAAAACAGTGAAATGTATCTCTCACTTGTGTGGGGAATGACTTTAATTATGATTTGATGGCTCCTTATTGCAAAGGTGGTCCAGTGAACACAGACAGCTGCAAGAACTTTCTTTAAAGCCTGCTGAAATTAGTAGGATCTCAATCCGATCTAAACAGCCTCTTGCAGAGTGAACTAAGATGAGTGAAGTTTTCCTATTTCCCTGACCTCTAGCACACCCTCACCAGTAGACTCGCTGCTAATGAAATCCTTAAAATCACTTGGGAACATGCACTTCCTTCACAGGGGGAGACCTTGATGGTATTTAAATAGCCACTAGTATTAATAGCAATAGCTGGTAGATAATGTGGGGATTTGGGACCTCTAGGGAGCAATGCAGGTTTGGGAACAGCTCAGGCTGTCTTCTGTTAGTCTTTGTAAACCTTGCTTCCTGTCACTGCCATCTGCATTTCCTTCCAAGGATGAGCTGAGATACCAAACAAAACATGACTACCTAGGTAAAAGGAAACCTGCCTCAGCACAAAGTATGCCCTGGGATGGAAAGCTGCAGTTGCAGCTCTGAGACTCAAATGTGCTCTCCTAATTTTCAAGCGGTAATGAGACACCAAGGAAGCACCATTACCTAGGGTAAGTGCAATCTGCTTCCGCCTTGGCAGTCTGAGATGCCTTCACTTGGTCCCTCTCTATCTGGGAGGGTTATCAGCCCATTTTAGACTTCTCTGGCAAGTGTGAGGGTAAAAAAATGAGACTCCAGAAAGACTTCCAGGGGCTCCCCTAGCCCCCCAAGCAGAATAATGAAGATATTTCTAAAGATGCTGTTTGTGCATTAATGGATGAATGGATCTTTGTGCTAAAACGGTTGGACATCTACTTTGGAAAAGGATCAAAGGATTCTTCTTGGTTTTGTCATACAGAACAAGAAGCAGATTAGTAAATAGGAGAAAAAGGCCTTGCACGGTGAGAAGTGACTGGAAAAGATTGCCCAAGGTAAAACTGGTGACTATTCGAATTGCAAAACATTCCTGTGGTTGTTTTCATGGAATTTTTCAAAAGGAGGTTCAAGCCAACCTTCACACATGAAGAAGACCTTAAAGAATGAGAAAATTTGAAGTTCAGGCATAAAAGCCCATGAATAACAGAAGAAAAAGTGACACAGAGAGCGGAGCTGGAGGTGAGGAATCCTCAGTTAAGATTGCTGCTATACACAGAAGAAACTGTGACAAGAAGTGAATCACAGCGTACAGAAAATACGATGGATTAGTTTGGTGCAGTCTTCAGATGCTGACTTTTGCCACCATTGCATGCTACATAAGGGCATGGAATTAGCAAACACTAGAGTGGCATGTTAGGAAAAGAAATATCTATGAAAGCAAAATGGAAAACCTCTTTGCCATCCATTAGGTTTGGTAATATAATACTAAGAAGCACACCACGCTGAGCTGTTACCTGGTTGGCTGGTTGAGTCCCTCTCCAGATTACTACTTAAATCAATAGCTCTCACATTGATTTTTCCAGCACACTGTATTCCAGTAACAAGAACAATGCTCTGAGATGAATCAGCTATTTGCTTTGTCTGGAGGAACTCCGGTGTGTTTTCGTTTAGGAAAATAAAAGCAGGAGCCAAAGTACACATAGATATACAGTAATAAGAACCTGCTTGTTTCACCAGGTTTGCTACAGCTTGCTGCAGCAGCCACAGCCTGGCCTTGAGCTAGAGGAAGCCTCTGTAATGATGAAACTGAAATATTTTGGGATGATCTTAGACAGCTAATAACACTGAATTTTAGTTTAGTAAGTGCAGTGGCAGAGAGGAAAAATATGCCCACATATGTATCGTAAAACAGAATCACAGAATCATAGAATGGTTTGAAAGCGACACTGAAGATCATCTCATTCCAGCCCCCCTTCCACGGGCAGCGACACCTCCCACTAGACCAGGTTTCTCAGAGCCACATCCAACCTGGCCTTGGACACTTCCAGGGATGGGGCAGTGACAACTTCTCTGGGCAATGTGAACCCCTCCTCTGGGTAGTTTAACTAAGAGGCTGATCTCCATATATTTACCATGATAGGCAAAACCTCAGCAGTACTGCATTTCTATTTATTGCATATATTTTCATGCATTTGGATATTTTGTGTAACATGTATTATAGTTCTGGTATTGTAACCAGTCATCACAATTGTCTGATGTTGCTTCTGCTCTTTTCAACCATGCCAACAATTTCCCATTTTATATGGGTTCCTATAACCACAACATGCACATTCATTTCCTCTTTCCTGCCTAGCCATCAATTCAGAAACCAGCAACCTTTCTCTCACACAGTTTTGTAATTATTTCAAGAAACTTATAAAAACTGCAACAAAACTATTTTCAGCTACTTGGAGATTTGGAGTCAGGCTGAAGCACGGCTCTGCCCATGGTTTCTCTTGATCCCTCTCTGCTGCAGGCGGAGAGCAAAGCTCCTGCCATGGCCCCTCATCTCTCCCACAGCTCTCTGCACACAGCTGCTGTCTCGGCTTCCAGGCTCAGTTCCACTGCCTTATTTCTTATTTCCACAGGCTTATTTCTGGGAACTTTGAGTTAAGAGCAGCTACAAACTACTAAAATGCCAGAGAAGTTAACAAATGAAAATATTTGTCCCTCTTGTCCGCTCCATTTATTATCTCCATCTTTAAATGTAAGGTACCAGATTACAGTCTATTCCACCTTCCATTAATAACAGCCTCAGAGGGTATGGAGCAGACAAGGGGCTGTAAAGAATTTCATTTTTTTACTGTACTGTATGTCAAATACAATATTATAAATATACTGGGGGAAAAACAGTGAACAGGAAATATATATATACATATATATGCTCAAAGTTGAGGAGGAGTGTGCAACTATGAAGCCTGTTATTCTAAAAATATTGTTGAATAGTGTTATCTTCAACTGCTATAAAACCAGCATAATCGAAATCATTACAAAAACTCTGTATTTCTCAGTAGAAATAGCTTTGTGTATTTCATAGTACTGTATATTTCACATTGCTATATACTTGCCTCACAGTCTCTTAGTCCAAGCAAAAAAAATCATGTCTTCATAACAGTGAAAAGGAAGAATAATGAATTTTCCACCAGATAATTTCTAAATAGAAAAGATCGTATTTATGACAGTAACAGTATGGAAAGCTGGAGCAATCCAGCCTGGTTACAGGAAGGGTTATCAACTTCCAAGTGCCCACTTGTGTATCTGAGAGTATGGTGTAATTTAGGGTGCTAAGGTATGGAGGAGAGGCATTTTGCACACTGCTTTGTGCTTACAAGGTATTTCAGGTTAGTTGGGATCTTTTCTGAATCACGTGCTCTCCCACTTTTCTATTGTTCCCTGAGAATTAAGCTGATGTAGAAGTAGAAGTAAACCCTGCCAGGCACTTCCCCAGGTCTCAGCAGGGCATTACAGGTAACGCTGTGTAGGCTGCAGGTCTTGAGAGGAGATACAAGGACCTGTTTTACATTGCCCTTCTTTTACACAGTATTTAGTTTAGGCTTGTACAGCGAAGTAATACAGCAGTGAGATCAATAGCTATTATTGCTATCCATGCAAAGCATTTTCTTTCCAGAAAAAATGCTGTAGTTGAACGTAATAGGATTATTTCTAATATCCAGCACACAAACTTTCAGCCCATTTTGGCAAACAGACAGTCTTGTGTGGCAGCTGAGTGATGTTTAAACTGTGGCTAGGACACAGTACTAGAGAACTGAAGCTACAGAATGAGATACATAGAACTGGCTGATATGGTAAATTACCTCATGACAGCGGCAGTATTTCCCACAAGAAATCAGATATCCCACCTTTTCTGCCAGGTAATAAATTGTGTTAAGCAGACAAACGGAAATTTAAGTATTCATTATCTATCAAGAGACACCTGGCAGGATGGCCTTTAGTCTGCAGTCTGAAAATAATCCTGCTCTGACAAGTGTCAGTCAGAGGTGCTGGTGAATCACTACAGATCTTGCTTCACTGCAAGAAAAATCAAGTCAAATTCTGTTCAGAACTACGTAAGAAGCAAGGCCTAAATGTAGCTGTTCTGATCCCAGGTGACATTCCTGCTGCTTTTGTATTCCTAAAAAGCATGTTAGCCCTCAAAACATTTACCAAGGCTTCTCATTTTTCCTTATCTTCCCAAGAAAGGCTTCACACTCCCTGTGATCAGATACCCAGCTCACAGTTTTGGTTGTTCTCCTTTTCACAACTGCCTGGAAAGAGAGGTAGAGTATGGGGGAGTAGTTTCCAGTAAGAAAGAGAGAACTCTGGGGCCAGCACTAATAGAATTTACATATTAAGCAGTTCTGTTCAGGGTTTGGCATTGAATTATCTGTTATATCAAACTAACCNCCCCCCCCCCAAACAAATAAATGTGCCACTGCAGCAAGATTCTGTGCTGAGGATGAAGAGATGGTCGGCACCAGGCAGGTGGTCAGTGCCAGGCGGTGACTGCAGAGTGTGAAGGCGGCGGTGGGCGGCTGTGCCGCCCGTGGGCACTGCCGTGGGCACTGCCACCACTCCGGGCCCGCTGTGGCCCCGCCAGAGGAGCCACCGAGCCGCCGCTGGGGCGGGGCAGCGCAGGGCACGGTACCTTTGAGCGCAGGGGGGGTGAAGACGCTCTGCTTCCTCTGCTTGGGAGAGGCGCTCTGCGACTGCGGAGGGACAAAACAGAGAGAGGCGGTGAGAGACGGGCGCGGGGAGAGCTTTCTGTCCTCGGAGCTCCGGGAGTGCCCCACAGCCGCTTTCAGAGCGTGCACACGCCCAGCTGAGAGTTTCTAAGAAAAACACGTTATGTACAACTGATGCCAGCTCCCGGGCTTTCATGTATACGGGAAAATTAAGATTAGATAGACAAAAATATGTGTTTAACGGACAACTTTTATGACTCCCAGGCAAGACAGACCCAATACTACTGAAAATTACCCTTCACTCTATAAAAATACTGTTAAACATAAAATTAGGATAGCCTGTGCTTTTAACAGTCTGTGTAATTGATTCTCATAAGGCAAATAAATGTCCACATATATTAAAATAGTTGCAAGGTTTACATTAACCAACATTCCAATTACAGTGTAATCAATGATTGAATGTATGTGTAAGGTTGTTCTGAAATATTAATATATACATTTTAACATAAGTCAGTGGAAAATCCCTCCCCCTGCACCTTTTCAATGTTCTATTATACCTAAGATAATAATTTCAGCAGCCAATCATTTAGCCTTTAACTGAGCCTCATTTGAGTGCTGTATTTTGACACAGTTAAACTTTTTGTGGCCCCAAAATCCCATCTATGCACAAAAGACAAATTATTCCAAAATAATTGTAGCAAAATTACACACAGTGAAATAATAGTATAATTACACCAATGTCTAGTTAGCAAAACCTAACTGGAGCACATTCAGTGCTAAAGCAGAGCAGCTTTTGCAAAATGAAAGCAGCTAAATTGTTGTCAATATTATACCAACATGAAATATGTCTACATAGAAAAGACAAGAAAGCTACATACAGTACACCCTTAGCTAGCTTTGGAGGACATAAGCACCATATCACACTCCTAAAAAAATATTAAGGAAAAACTGTGTGTTTCCAAGCTTCCCTCCCCACCCCCGCCTCATTTTATCAATTTTTAGTGCAGTAATGATGTTGCCTTTACCCAAACATTGGGTATAAATGCCTAATATATAGACTGTGAACTTTAATCAAATTATTTCTACATGGAACATTTGAGACGTCTCTTAAGAGAACCACTTTGACACAAGTAGGGGTAATACTATTACCTTAGCTTATCACAATGGACAGAATGATAACATCTATAAATAAAACATTGTCTTCTTTGGAAAGAGACAGCTATTTATAAACACTATGGGATAGCTTGGTGAACCTCACATCAGTAAATCTTTATAAGTTTGTATTGGAGTTCAAATTTGAACCAATCAATACCTCCTGCTGCTATTTAAAGCGCTGCCTGCTGCTCTGAGAAGTGGGTGAAGGAGAAAGAGGTTAGGGAATTGGAGGAACTGTGCGAGGGGAGGTTAGAAAATGAGACTGGAGGAGCCAACTTTTAACTCTTGTGCAAACGACATCACTGCACTGCCTGCTGTAGGCTTGACAAGTGATGGAGAGAGTGGAGAGGTGTTTGAATGCTTTTATGGCCCAGCAGTGACCTGCAGATCCACAGCAATGCTTGGATGGGGTGAACTGGCAGGGTCACCTTGTGTTTGCTACGCTTTGCCAGGGCATGGCAGCAAGGCAGAGAGGAAGCTTGCCTCTCCCAGCTCCCTGCTGCAGGGGAAGGGAGAGCTGGCAGAACACACAACACGGCTTTACTCAGCCCTGGTTTGAAAATGACGGTTCTTAAAAGGCTCAGTTACTGCAGATGGCATGACAGTGTAAACAAAAGAATCAACCAGGATCAATCAGTGAGTTTCCAAGGGTTTTTAACACTAGACCTATTTTAAAAATAAATATGTAAAAAAAAAAAAAAATCACTTACCTCTGCCTGCGAGATGTTTGTTCTCTTCTCATCTTTTTCTAGAGAAAAAGATACGGAAAGAGAAAAGTTAATACAGAAGTGTTTCTCAGCCCTAACACTTGTAACTCTGCCTTGAGTCCTGTAGAGGACTACTGTAAATAAGAAATTAAATAAGAAATTAACCTTCTTATTTACAGCTTTTCATTCTCATTTGTGTGTCTCAGGAAGCCAGAGGCCCTGATTAGCATTTACACATAAGCACTGCATCTGAAGCACATAACTTCTATTTTTGTCTGTGAATAACAGCGAGCGATGGAGTGCCTTCAGCAGCAGGTCCTTTGTCCAGTCTGGCAGCAGGGGTCTGCACTGCCAGGGGGGCTGCCAGGGTACAGGGCTGCTTTGCCCAGGGACTGAGCTTTCTTCTGTGGTCAGAAAAGGCCTGGTTGCCAAATGGTGTGAAGCAAACTCACAAAGGATTCTACTGCACTCAAATAATAACAAGAACCTCACATCAGTTAAGTTATTAATATACCAATATTGATACTGAGGAGTGCCTCACATGTAAAATTAACTGAACAAAGCCTAACAAAGAGCAGTCTTTCACCTTAGAAATTTCATTACATTACCAGACTGAATTTTTTCCTGAAACTTCTTACTTCTGTTGCTTTCATTTGCTTTAAACTATATGTATGGCAGAACTGGCAAAACTTGAGATTTCTAATAAAAATAAGTGCCTCTCAGAGTCTCTATGAACAACTAAGTAAGATTGTATGACACAGAGGAGGCTCAAGGATCTTCCTAACCATGGCACGTAAACAATTTTTGTATGAGCTAAATTATTTTTCTTCTGTCTTCATGTGGTTAATGGCCAGAAAGTATCTGTCTTCAGCTGACGATTTCACAAATATTTGGCAAAGATCGTGCAGGATATTTGATACACGGTAGTTTGGGGCTCTAAAATAAAATGCCATGAAAAACAGAGACATCAATCTCTCACTGTACCAATGGGCCTTCTAAAATTTTTCACTTGCAGATATCAGTGTGTAATTTTCACTGAGGTGTGACAGATCTGTACACATAGGTCTGAGCAAAGAATTAGGTCTAGGCAATATAATTTTATCTGACTTATTCTCTAGATATTGGCTGCTTATGGCGTGCTGTGTATGGGGGGATGAGCCAGTCCATGCAGCTGGATCGAGTGCATTTTCTACTGCGTTCTTTACCATTGTCTGTGTATCTTGCAAACTTCCCTTGACTTACCCGATTTTTCAATCTAAGTATTTCCCATTACTTCTCTCTGAAAGATATTCAAATCACTGATACACAGGGTTAAGAAGTGTAGTTGAAAACAGTGCTGATTATTAAAGCACAATCCCACAGATACAGAATTAGACAAGACAATCAAGAGGCCAGTTTCCTGCCATTGACATTTGCATGAACTTTGGTAAGGTCGCTGATCTCCTCCTTGACTTCCCTACCTGTAAATAAGTATAGCAGTGTCTATTTCAGTATAGCAGTGTCTATTCAAGTCCATAAAACACTTTGGGGTATGAAGTCAGGCTGGCTAAATGGGTGATTATTTATGTGCTTGCAGCCTTTCTTATTGGTTGCATACCAACACATTTCAATGAGTCAACATTGGACTTCTTTTTTTTTTTAATTCAGGATACTGGATTTAGCTTAAATGCTGAAAGTTGAATAAATCAGGAACTTTCAGCAAAGAACAATGAAGAGTAAGTTACATCCCATTCCTTCCTGAAACTCTAAATTTCCCCAGATTAAAATATGTTTTGTAAACCCAAGCTGATGCTTGCATAAGGAAAAAACCACCGACATTAGTAGCTTTGTTGTGTTTCAAGTCTTGATCCTGAGAATGTGCACAACTCCAACTCTTTGGGCTTGCACATTTTGTGTTCTGAGTGATGTGACATTAAAACTATCAGAACTGGAGCATTTGCAGCCTTTCCTTTCGCCCAGCAACCTTTATATGACAGGCAACTTTGGGAATAAGGACTGGTTCTGTATGGAGTTAGAGAAACCATTCATATCCACAGGGCAAATAGTGCCAATGAGAAGCAAGCATCACACAACATGGACATTTAAGAACAACTTATAAAATCACAAAAATGAACAATTTTCCAAATCAGTAAACAGAGATCAGAAAGTAACCTAAGGGACTGAAAGATACAAACTCAAGGCAGGAGCCGTGAAGTGTTTCAAGTGAGTTGTGAGATGAAGGGAAAGGTACAGCTGGCTGGAGATGATGTTTCGACATGACTTTATTTTTGAGGACAGAAGGAGGATCACATGCTTATTTTTGACAGGTATTTTGATGGATAAGACTCAATCAAGGGTATAGTTTTTTAAGGAGAGGTGAAAAGGAATGGGAACAAGGGAATCCTAAATCCCTGAATGCCATAGACTGAGGCAGAGAGAATAAAATAAACAAAACCTCTTTGTATAGAGGAGGAGAAGGAAAAGATGAAAGGCAAGGGGGACATGGGAGGAAGATAGAAAAGCCTGGGAGTAACTGAGGTAGTAATGAGAGACAGGGACACTGGGGTTGTAGCAACAGTAAAAGAGGAAATTTAGGGATGACAGAGCTGGAGTGCATTGTGGGCTGGAGCCCAGGCAGGAGCTCTCTGCCTGGGCAAATACTTAGAGGCATCTTGGTCTAACTGAAGGATTACATTAATAAGTGTGTGAACATTCTTCCTTGGACAAATAGGGGTTTTCCAGTGTAAGTTATAATGCTTTATAAAGTTACTTTATAAAGCAGTTTAAATACATTAATGAAAGCATGTTGTTATGGCAGTCTTACTAAGAAAGTGTCCTTGTTAGAGTATTTGCAAGTAGGAATTAATGCTGTCCCTGCAAAAGGTCAGTACTGGCATCAAGAGATCATGTAGAAAATCTCTGCCACAACAGATTTTATGGTGAGAATGGAAGGTACAAGGTAAGAAAAAACATCATCACTTAGCAACTACCAATCAGACATTTCCACCTATGGAAGTCAAACAAGCCATGCCTCTCCCACCCTCAAATCCCTCTCAAATCCATTAACAATTATAAACTGAATTTCTTTAGTGAACTCTTAGAGCATAAAGTAATCTTGAGAAGGGCCAGGAAATAATCAGAAACTAAATCACAAATATCAGACTGTGATATCACTTGATTCAGAGGGCAGAATGAAATCTCTGGTTTGTCAACACCCTTTAGCTCCCATTGACTACTGTGCAGGCAGAACTCTGCCCACAAAAAAATCATAGTCATACAGAACGAGAAATTCACTTTTCATGTTTACAACTAAGCAATTATATCATGGAGAATGTGAAGAGATCAGCTATTTTTCTTATATAGGAAACAAACCCTTAGCTCTCAGTAGTTAACTTCTCCTGAGTGGTTTGCTCTCCTTTTGGGCCAGAAAGGAAGAACATGATATTCCATTTTCCTTCCTCACAGACCATAATGTTGTTCACAGAACACAGTATTGCTGTTCTGTATTCCAAATCTCATATGGCTTTTTTCCAGTTTAACTTACTCTTGGCTGCTCTAATTAGCTATCAGGAATCTAATTAGTCAAGTAATTTCTTGACAGTTTTTGTGGTTTTGTTTTAAAGAGATGTAATAGAAATCATATGAGGACCTGAGAATGGGTTTGTACATACCCAAGTGGAGGTATGTAAAAACAATACTGGAGCTTTGTTTAGAGACTTCTTTACACCCATGCTGAGGAAAAAGCAGTCGAGGACTTTCCCTTGTGCTGGGTGAATAATGTTTGAGCCTAGTGTGATCCTTACCTCATGTAGGCTGGAGCAACACCTGGCAAAATAAACAGGATTTCAGGCTTTTGTCAGTATCCTCAGACAATGAAGAGTTCAGTTTAAAGGATATTCCCATCAATCCAGATATTCTGGATTTCACACAGAATTTCTGAAACAACTCCTTAGTTTTTTAAGGAAAGTCACTTCTGAACGTCCATCTCCCTGCACAGACCCCTTTTCAGCATCAGAGTTCTAAGCTTTAGCCTTTACCTAGGGCAAAATCTCACCCACTTGCAGAGAAACCGGCAAGACTTGGCCCAGCTACATTGCTGAAATAGGCTGAAGAATGACCAGGGGTGTTGGCTCCCAAACACGCTGTTAGCAGGGCTCTTTGAATCTTTATTCTCACATGCCCCCAGCTGAGCTGAGCGAACAAGCTGGGCTCCCCCAAAGGTGTCCTTATGGAAGCCAGAGAAGCCAGAGAAGAACCGAGAGGAAGGAGGTTCGTTGTAGCTGGAATGAAATCTGCTGGGTGGTGCAGATCACTCCTTCCATGGATCTCCACTGCTGTGCAAACTTCACGTCTGTGCTGGGGGGAGCTTTGTGGTTGCTTTAGAGTGAGATCGAAATTCATCTGCCTTGCTTGTCCCCCTGGATAATGTTAATGCGCTTGGAGCAGCTATGCAGGGCAAGAGGTGACCTATTTTAAAAGAGTTGGCCTCTGATATCACCCATGGGCTCTGCAGTGGTCTCATCCAGCAAAGGCTTACCTCATCCAGCTAAATACCCTGCTTGCTTTCCCCTCGGAAAGAGCAAATAAAAGCCTTTTCTGTAGGGTTTCAGTCAGGCACTGGAGAAACAGAACAGGTCAGAGAGGTCAGCTTTCGCACAAAAGAAACTCAGTAAGAGACTGGTATAATTGTTGGAGAAAGCTTCTTGTAGAGAGTTTGGAATTTTCCTTGGGAAAACACAGCTGAGCAGATAAAAATCACAGGGGGCTGATAGGTTTGGATTCAGGCAATTTTAGAAACAAAAGCCAGAAAATAATCCTTCATTCTCCTGACATTTAGTGGCAGAAAAAGATGAAATTTTCTGAAAATTGTGTTTCAGGCATTTCACATTTCAATTTCTCCACCAGTAAAAGAATTTTTTTTTTTTTAATCTACCAGTTTACCTCGCTGGTTTTTGACCACCACCATCTGTATTAGCCATTGGTATTCGTAAAACAAGCTTATTGAACTCTGATTAGAAATTGACAGACATGATATTTGTTTTTTCTGCTATCACTACTTTTCCTTTCTTCTAGAAGACATAGCAAGATCAAAAAGTATTTAATGTTTTCCTTTTGCCAGGGTCCTAACTACATATTGCATCATCAGCTAGCATCTCATCACTTTTCACTAAACCACTGAGGTAAGAAAAGGAAAAAAATTCCAAAAAGACTATCATAAAAAATGCTTACGTATTTAATTGTTTGGTTTTTTGCTTGCTGGTTTTTATCTGCCAGTGTTTATCGAAGAGAACTTGACTATGGGTTTAGATGTCATTACATTTAATTACAAAGAAATATCCTGGTAAGCCCTCCTGGAGTGAGTGTATGTTTCTGAAAATATTCCCATTGCAGGAGCACCTCATTAGACTCCCGAATGCAGCTGCTGTGGCAGGCGTAGCTGGGAGCTCTGCTCCCCTCCTCAGTCAAGTGCTGACAAGAGGGAGCGTGCGCTGCGGTGCTGCTGCATCTCACTCACTAATCAGCATCTAAATTACTGCCTGGCCCTTGAGGGAGCACTAATAACAAGATTTGTATAGCAAGCATTAATGAAAACATAGGGCAGAGAGGAATTTGCTATATACACAGGCATTTGCATGCCTATCTATCCTGTCAGGCGTCTGCAGCTCAGGTGTGTAGTTTGGGAAAGGTCCCACGCTGTGCTGACAGCGCTGTCACCAAGGGACCTCTTGTCCCTCCGTCTCAGAGATCATAGCACAGCTTTTCCCAGCTAGCTCCTGGCTGCAACCAGCCCTTCTTGCTTCACTAAAATACTACAGGCTGAATGAATCTGCTGTTTGGACACTTACTTTTTTTTTCCAGGTAAATCAGTTATTTTAACAACCCTGTATTTCCCACCTTCAGTATTCAAGTAGCCATTATTAGTGCTGAGAGCAGGGGCTGCAATGTCCTTTGTTAGACCAAATCCTTCCTAGTGGTGCTGAAAGTCAGCCACTAAATGAAAAGAACAATCATCCTTTCCCTCCTGATGCGCACAACAGAATCTGATCCAAACAGTATCTACATCTCTGATCATACAGACAGTATCTAAGGACCCACTTTCAGCTGCACAGCCATAAGAATATGAAATAAAACCACCTTTCACAAACTAGACCAATCAAAATTTCTTTAAAACATGCATTCTGGTAAACATAATCTATTTTGGAAGAAACTGGAGACATTACAAACCTCAAATGTGAATCTGAATGTATTTGTTTACATCACATGATTCTCAGAAGGGAATTACAGTGCCTGATTCACCACCTTGTTATTCCAGCTTCATGCCAGCCTCATGGAAATCAGTCTCATTTCACTGGCATTAAACTAGAATACAAGAGTGATGAATCAGGTCTGCAGACTTACCACAGAGCAGTCATGAATTATTACAACAAGCACAAAAATCATCCTTCTCCTAAGCATTTTGTTCCAAATTTTTCATTTTCCCTCCCTGAAATACGTGATAAATATTAATGTAAGACAAATTCTAAATAAATCCCATAAATCAAATATAGCTTCTCAAAATATATTTTGAAAGAGAATTAAAATGTAATTATTTTCTCCCTTCTTAAAAAAGGACTAAGTTTTCTGCCTGATGTCTTGAAGTTGCATTTCTGCCTGACTTTGTGGTCTTCCAGCTGCTGCCAGCTCTGTAAGGCTTTATTCTGATACTGTCCTGGCTTTGAATGGCCGGACATAAAACAGGCTTTGTGGAAAAAGCTGTCATGAAAAAAAATACTTCCATGCAGAATGTTCATTTTCTGATAACACAAGAGGCCCTGTCCTGCTCCATGAGAGAGAGTCAGGTGAGCAAGGCACACAGAACAGAATTCCTGACGTGAAGTCCTGGATCTATGCTATGGGGACAATCCCAGAGAAGTAAACAACCCAGGGAGAAACACACTTGAAATAAACATTCTGTTTGGACAACTAATGTAAAGATTGGCTTTAATTCACAATATAAACAATGCTAGCCTTGGAGATGGTTTCTTCTGGTTGCTTTCTAAGCAGCACTAACTCCTCTTTGGTGAAGGAAATGGAGACAGTTTCCAAAGAATGACTGACTAAATAAGATTAACCAGGAGGAGGTAAGTACTTTATTTTTTCTTTTGATCTCTCAGATAAGACATTTTTTGGGGCAAACAAAAATCTCTTACTAAATTACCAGGAATGACTGTGAGCTAAAATTTGTGTGTAATTTGCAGCTGACCAGTGTGGACTCCTGGCACAAGAGCTGGGAGGAACCTCTGGCAGGACCACAGGGTGTCACTGTGCGCAGAAGCTCTGGATCAGGGTTTGCCTCCACATTGCTTTGAAGCTCCCTAAAATTTACTCATTCCAAAAAGAGACCACTTATTTAACAGCGAAGTACTTCTTTCTGTTTCCAGCATGACAGAGTTAAGCTCAATCAGAAATCTGGGGTGTCTGCTATGGTCTGACCCTTGGCAAAGAGGAGCTCATCAGCACCTGGTTCCTCTGGGTGTTAAGGGGAGCTGAGTGGTGTTGCAGGCAAAATGAGTCCCACAGGAGTTCAGCACAAGTTCGGTGCAAATCCTGCACCAGCAGAACAAACTGGGCAGAACAAAATGTTGGAGAGAAGTGAATGACAATCATTTTACCGCTGGCTTTATTAGGCCGTAAGCAACAGCAAGTTTTGCCATTGACTTAAAAGTCAGTATTTTATCTTATATGTGCAGCATGAACTGGTTAAGAAATGAAGACAGAGAAAAAAGACAAAATACTTTCTCATTTGATAAACTAGTTCTAGAGCTAGTGCAGCTGGGAAAGAACTTCAGCCCATAAACTGCTTCTTAGTCAAAACTCTTGCTTGTTATCTAAACTAAGTAATAACAGTAATATCAATATTCACTACATCATTGAAAGTCCAGGTTAATGCATTCAGATAAGTAAAATTAAATGAGACAAACTGAGGAAAACTGCTGGGATTAGTGATGTGAAATTTAAAATCCTTGGTGTATTGGGAAAGTTTTGGTGAGCTCAGGTCTCAAAATGAGCAAAGTAAGACTTAAAAGATACATGATGATCTACATATGACCTTTCCATGCACAGTTACTTAGAATGATTAAAATCTCCCTTTTAGATTGAAATATACCTTAGAAAAAATTCCCTTATTATTGAAGCAAATAAATGTAGACCAGGATGATACTGATTTTCTGGCATGAACCAGAAGGGAAGTGGACAGTCATCATTTCTGTGTGCCCCAGGCAGTGCTGGAGGGCTGAACTAAACTACAAGGAAACCTTAGAAAATTAGACTTTCACAGAGCTACAGAACAAGACAAAGGACAAAGACTGCAAAGTAGACCTAAATCACAATATGTTGTCTCAAAGTTGTCCAGCTGTGTAGAAGGAGAACTCATCTCATTGTGAGGTTACACTGACACAGGGTCTATTCTGACACAACAGACATCAGTGAAGATTGCATCTTTGCTGGGTGGACCAAGGGCAGTTTCCACACTCATAGCACACCTCACCTGTCCTGAAACTTGGCAGTGAAAGATAAGACTCACATGAGGGAAATAGGAGAGCAGTGGAGATAAAAAAGGTTTTTGAGAGGTTAGAGGAAGGCCAGAGCCATCAGGAAGCTGCTAGCAAATACTCCAAGAAATAGGTTTAAAGAGCAGAAACATGAGTCTGAAATGAGTGTGCCCAAGTAAAACAGACTGCCAGACTACTAAACTTTTGTTAATAATTGCTACTGTTTAACCAAATATTGCCAACACTCATACTCAAAAAACTTCTCAAGAAGCTTGCAATTATTTTGTGCATTGACTAAGTCATAACAATGTTATTAGTTTGTGAAAAGAGGTCACATGGTCATTAAGTACTTTCAAATACAGAAGGAAGACAGGTACTTTGAGAAGACAGCTACCCAGGGTTGTGAGTCCATCAGTAACACTGGATAGTATTAGTAAAGTGCTACTTTACGTCTGCTTGCTTGCTTTAGATTCAATCTGTGTTCAAACAACTGAAGAGGCTGAAGATCTAAATACAACACTGAGGCAAAGATCATGAAGTAAAATCTGTGATTACCAGAAATATAGTGCTAGCAAATCCCTGGATAAACTTTGAAACCATTTTCTAATAACTTCATGTGCAGGAATCAGTTGTGATGGAAAATGGCTCAGAACTGACCTACCAATAACAATCTTTGTATCAGTGTTACAGCTGCAAATGCCATCACTGTGAGTGGTTCCTTTCTCGGCTGGGAGCTGCAGGAGTATTCTAAGCTCTAAAATAAAAACAAGCAGCAGCAGCCAAAACGAAAAAAAAACCCCAGCCAAATATTCCTTAGCATGCTATATCTCATAAAACCATTAAAAAAGTATCCTATCTGAATGTGTTTGTACATTCTGGAAAGTGACATTTGCCATGGGAGAAGGAAACATACAAAACAATAAAATTTTTCCTTAGCCAGTGATTATTATTGCTGCCTTAGCAATTTCCTTCCTTTTGGAATAATACCTCAAGGATTTCAGTAAGAATGCTTTGTAAAGCTAGTCCTGGCCAACTGTTTGTGGCTTGCTTGTGGTTAGAATGCACATGCAGAGAGCTCCTCACATACATGTATCATCTTACACAGGAATCAAGTCAGCTACTAATAACAGCTCTTCTTGGGGGTTAGGACCCTTTTTACAAAAACAGAAGATGCAAATATCAGTTTTGTAAAGCCATTGTTGGGTTTTCCAAGCTTTCAAAGAGTCAGCAAAACAAGGTTCCATAATCTCATTCTTGCCTTCAGCACAACTAGGTGGGCTGGAACAGCCCAGGGCAATCATTGTAAGCTCAGAATAAGTCAGCTGTAATTTCCAAAGGCATTTTTCAGAATTTCGACTAACCTTACTACGTACCAGAGACAGAGGGGACCCTGGCTTTTGTTTTATACATCTCCATCTGTGCTGTCACAATCAGAAACACCTTGCTGTGATTCCTGTGGAATGAGCTGTTCCACACCCTCCTATGGGATATGCTGTACACATTAAAGCCTAAGTCACACACCAGCACCAGCGTTTCGGGAGGCTTGAAAGCACACTTGGAAACAGTAACAGCCTGCTTGCTGTCTACTGTATTTCAAAAACAGACAGTAAAAACCTAATGTTGGTCAGGATCAAAAAAATCATTCAGGTCACAATTCTTTAAAGGGAAAGCTCTTTTTTCTCCCCTCCCGCCCCTTTTTTAATTAATCAGTACAATTCCACTTCAAAGGGAAAAGGATACAATATAGCACTTAGTAATGTTGCAACAAAAACGTGGCGCTCAAATAAACTGGGCTTTTAGGTTAAATGGTTTTAGGTTAGGCTTTTAGGCTCCCTGATTCTGCAGCTGTCCTGCAGATCCTAATACAACAGGGAAAAGGCAGAACAAGTGCTTCAGCTGATCCCAGAAAAGCTACTCTTTGCAGGTGGCCAAGGAAAGAGCAGGACAAGTTCATCCAAATCTTTGCTTCCTACCACTACCTGAGAACAGTTATGGCAGGGAATTTCAGAAAGACTTGAAGGGAATACTATCACTACACGCCACTGAGCGGTGGAGGCTCAGTGCAGAGTTAGGTTATGGGATGTCCAGGTACCAGGATAAACCGTACTGTAGGGTACAATAGAGCTCACTGCTGTATTGAACTTTCAATCTGCCTTGCTCATGTTCATTTTCTGTGTGACTTTCTGTGCTTTCTTTGTCTAATCAGAACAAAGGACACAGCCTCAGGTTAAAAACCACAACCTTTACAATGCACCTTCATCTACTTAACACTGCTGACTCTGTTAGTGCAATTTGGTTCCACAAGATGAATAATACCAAGACATCAGTTCTCTGTGGGGCATGTGCATGCTGGGTGTCCCAGGGAAAACAGGAACAAAGAAGGAACATGTGCTTCATTCTGCTACCATGATAGTCTCTGGATCCTCCAGTAAAGCCATTTGAGAAAAAAATCAGAAGTGATTTTACATACAGACACAGGAATAGCATTTTGAAGGGAAGAAGGTGAAAACAGCAATAGACATAAACCTTAATTCTACCCTAGAACTGCTTTGCTAACTGTAAAAAGAAACTCAACTGTTCCACCTGATCTTGTTTCCACTGGCTGATGACACAGGCAGCTCAGACTTACAGGAAAGCAAAGCTAAGCTCTGCAGCTCCCTGCACTCTCACTAAGTTTCTGCAGCCTTCTGTAGATGGCAAAATCTTTCAGGATTGATATATTCGATTTGTTTAGTCTCTGCTAGCTTTAGGTCCAGATTCATTAAATTCCCACTTTTGACGTATTTTGAAGTGAAGCTTTAACTTCAGTTACGCCATATAAAGAGTTAAATTTTGTCTCTAAAACCTCAATAAATGGGCTACCTTGATTGATGCTTTAAGTGCAACCCCTTCCCAATATTCTGAACATAATGAGGTTAGTGCTAAAAGCTGGATTCTCTCTCATCTATCTGCATTATCTATTTATTCTGTACACGTCACCATGGTAAATGAGTGCTGCATTAAGTACTAAATAGCAGAGGTCAGAAAAACCCTGTGTTGTATTCTTTTCCCCTCAGCAAGGCTGAAACATCTATTAATGGAATTCAGTTTATTACCTGATATGAACTAAAAAAAAATATTGAAAATATCTGTATTAGCACATTATTGAAGTATGATTGAAACATAATTTCTAAACAAACCATCTTGACATTCTTATTAAAAAAAATTTGTCATATAATGTTTAAATTGACTAAATTTCAAATATTCTCTGAAATTTTTTGCCATTTAACACATCCCCCTCAAAATACAAACAGAATCTCTGCCACAGGCTAAACTAGACATATTTTGATCCAAATTCTTTTTTTAAAATGCCATCAGCACCCCAAATTTTATGCTCATATAGCTATATTACATATAACTTAAGTATTTTGACTATAAGAAGTAATTACACCTAGGCACTTCATTTTTGAACTAGAAAACTCACCATCTATTCAGAATTCTCAGCAAAACAAACTATATGAGGTGCGTAAGTATTCGGCACAGTGAAAATCTGTTAAGAGCTCCTCTAGCAAAATATTAAGCCTTATGAATGTGATAAAGTTAGAATCTGTCCAGCTAACTTCCTCGCCAGGTCAGGCAGCCACGCACACTGCTATTCCCTACCCATGGCACGGCTCTGTCATGCTATATACACAGAGGTGATAACACGTGTAAACATTCCAAAAGCTTATCAGGCCTGACGCTGAATGACCAAGCAGCTGGAGAGCTGTAACGTGAAGCCATGTATATTAAAAATGATTTGCAAATAATCTCCTGGGGTGGAAGAAGGCTGTTTCTATGGTGCTTCTGTAGAAGGAACAAGGAAAACAGATGAAGAGTACAAGGTTCAGCCTCTAAAAATACCACATTCACTTTCAGATAGTTCCACGGACACTGACCCTTCCAACACAAAACCGATGAGAGGCAGGGAGCAGGAGGAACAAGTAAAGTCATGGAGGAGCTTACGTTAGGAGTTTAGCTGCACTGGTAAATAAAAAAGTATTTCAATTCATCTCTTGGGTATTCAAGGCTGGAACAAGAGTAATGGATTAATGCAATTCCACCCATACTGGGAGCAAGTAAAGCTTTTGGGGTTTTGGCTTTGTGACCTCTCAGCTGCACCACTTCTCTGATCTAGGCAGAAATCTGAGTCCTGGTTGTGAATATCCAATCTCTATCTCCATCCTCCAGAGCTTTCTCAGGCAGTGTTTGCACCCTGGACTGCTCCATCTCATGGAGGGATGGTAGGCTCTGGTGAACGGGAGGGACTCATTCTTGTTTTGACTAAATTTACTCACTTCAGCCAACTAGGAGAAGCAAGTTCATACAGGTTATGTGTCATGGAAAATGTATCTGTACAGTCAGTCAATAAACACTGAAAATGAAGGAAGCATGGATAAAAATAAACATGAAAAAGTCAGTAAAATAAGTGAATTTTGACCAGAACATGCATACCAGCTTTTTGTTTTGAGTGTCTCTGAGTAGCTGTCAGACCCTTCACTGTTTACTGACTAGAGAGACAGTCCAGACTCTATTTGGGCTCTATATGAAATAGTACCTGTTTCCTACTGTTTCATACTATGGGGTTTACACAATTACTAAAATATTCACAGGAAATGTTTCTGTTTGTGAATTACTGTGTTCATGACCTCAGAAGGAGTGAAAATATAGCTGGCTGCTTTGGTGATAACCCTAAGTTTAGGTGCAGCACTGCTCACTGCATCCCAACCCACTCAAGCCTTGTCCTCCAGCCTGCTGTCCTTACTGCACTGCAGGGAGCACAACAGCTCTTTTGACAAGTGATGGCAGTGATGTATAAAATCCTCATCCTCTCATGAAAATGGAGCATCTTCATTAAATGGAACATTTTCATGGATGATGCAAAAAAACACCTTTTTTTTTTTTAATTCCTAGCTTCTTTTTGGAGGCTGTGAGCCACTCCTTCGGGGCTGCATAAAGAGCAGCTCAAGCACAGGTTTTTGACTTTTTTTTTTTTTTAAATCCTTGAGCTTTCCTTTTAGTTTTCATGGAGACTGTATTTACACTGAATATGTGTGAGGAACTTTTGCTGGACCTTGTCCCAGGGACTTCTGTGAGCCTGAACTGCAGAATAAATTCAGAGTAACCCAAATAAAAGAGCATGTGAGCATAGTGTATATAGGTAAGAAAACGGGATGCTGTCACACATCAGCCTGCAAACAGCAGGATATTTTCAAGCACAGACATTTTCATCTCTGTTCTGGAATCCCTATCACCTGTCAGGTCTTATGCAATGTTTACTTTATACATTTCAGTGTTTCACTGTGTCAGACAGTCCTTTCCAGCACAGGCTGAAAGAACACGAAGGCCCTCAGTGCCCTGAGAAGAAGTGCCTGGTCTCTGAACATTCTGGTGCCATCGGTAAGGTGCACTGTGCTACACCAGTCCTCTGATGTGAGGGGACATGAGCTTTTTCATCACTTATTGAAATACCTCCACAGACTCCTGGACTGATATAAAAAGAGACAGAATATTTAAATGGCATATACATTTAGCATATAGAAAGACCAACTAGTTTGACCAAAAAAAAATACAGTTAATGACAGTTTTTATTAATGTACTGCTTTTCTGAATGCTCTGTTACCACATTAGAAGCCTAAAATTGCAATTGAAAACAGCTGCTATTTGGCTTACTCACTCTCTAGTTCTTGGACGAAACTAAGCAGTATGTCCTACCAGAATCTCAGTCTTTTGAAAAACATATCAGTTTCCATGAACTCTGAGACCAAGAGTTTTCTGCTGAGATTTTTCCCTGAGAAAGTATAGCAGAACTGCTTGACCATGGCCAGCAACACCTGCCTCCTACTAAATAGGTCTTTTTTTGATCTCAGTTTATTTTGTCTTGGAAGAAAAAGAACTATGTGATCATTAGATCTAAAACCGAACATATTCATTCACCTAGAAGCATGTCCAACTAATATTAGTCACAAACCTTAATGCTGGGCAAAGCGACTCACATTAATCCCATCAAGAATGTGGTGCTGGTACAGTTTGCATCAGCAGAAAAGCACATCTGTCTGTGGTAATGAGATTTATTTTGAAGGGAAAGTCCGGGAGTGTCTAAAACCAATTTAGCATAAAAACCTCAACTACTTTGGGTTGTCATGGAATTGACAAAGGTGTAAGGACAGATTTTCCTCCCACCAGCCACCTGGCTGTGTTGTTTGCTGCTGCACTAAATACTGAGACTGCCCATGAGGCGTCTCAGCAGAGCTCTGGGGAAGTGACAGTAAGCTGAAAGGCATGGGTAACCAAAAATCAGCTAGGAAGGAGAAAGCAAAACTGCTAATGCCCAAACACAAGCTGCAAGCACCTTTCTTGTCTGGAGACAGGTACAGATTGCTTTTCTTCAAGTTACGATTTCCAGCATTCAGTAAGCTCAGAAGTACTGTGTTATACTGGGAAGATATGTTTTATCTTGCTTTTGCGGTGATAATATACCCTTCCTGCTTTGAAATGAGATTTGCGAAGCACAAAAACGCAGCTCTATTTCCAAACACTGAGCAACATTTACATTACAAGTAAGGAAGTCAGAACAGGCAACAAAGCAGAAAGGGGAGTTGGAAACAGCACATACATAGAAAATTTAGATGCACAGTTTATCCTAATGTTTACCCATATTCTAATTCCTCAAGAAGACTGAACACTTTGACATAAGTTGAAGAGCCTTTGCCAGCCAGACTGTTTGATGTTGTGTTGGCTCTGTGACAAAGCCAGTCTGTACAGGAACGCTGGCATTGTTTTCTGATCAAAGCAAGCCCTAATGGTATTAAACCTGAGCTGTGGTCTGATGTGCTTTCTTCCCTCAGCTATCAGTTCTGTGCTTTGCTACCAGCTTTTTCTTGAGCTGTTGCATTAAGATATTCTGCTAGTTTAAAGCATGCTCAGACTTTCATTTCAGACAATAAGAATTGATATTCCTATATTTTCTGCTATGCTGGGTAAGGAGACAGGAGCTTGTGCATACACAGAAAAGGTTGTGATGATGATACTTGCCAGGTGCTCTGCACCACTGGCCCAGTGCTCTAATTAAAGAGATGGGACTATCGCAGTTACACACGATTTATTACTTAAAATAACAAGCAAGGCATCAGTCTCAGAGACCGTGGAGCTGGTAACAAGTCGCCATAACAGGAGATAGTCACAAGTTTCAGGGTTACATGACAATATATAACTTTTTGGTCCAATAAGTAATTAACAAAAAACTTTGTTTTGACTTGATAACCTATCACCTTCGGTACTTTTTACTGCAATGCGTTTTTTCTTCGACCAATTAATTCCTAAGTCACGTACACCCATATACTTCTATTATAACAACTAAATTCTTATCTTAAACTATAAAACCACATCACTATACTTAAAACCCTTTACCATGTCACCCAATACACATTCTTACTAATCTATAAGAGTATAAGTTCATAATTTTTCTGCTTCAGATCTGTATAACTTTTATCCTTATTACATCAGCCCAAGTTCTTTCCAAGGATGTAAATCAAACTTATAAGTGCCTTTAGAGGTTTTTACTCCTCTGTTTCCCACAGATATTCAATGATATTCAATGATATTTCAAGGGTAAAAGGAAGCAGGAGAGCTTTAACAATTTTTGGATTAAACTCTTGTGTAGTGTAATAGTTAAAAATGTCTTTAAAACTAAGCATGTGCTTACGTTCCTTTTATAAAAGGCAGACATAAGGCAACTGTGGCTATAGCAGGATGCCAGTGGGTTACCAAGTAACCCATGCATCGCCCTCACAGGATGAGATGCTGCCCTTTTGTGTAGTTCTGTCACTTTATACTTGTCTTTGCCTCCACAGATAGTAAAAGGGTCTTATAATTTCAAATAAAACTGCTTAGATGGTATGAAATCAAACATCAGATGCTCAGAATATATAGCTTCATTGATGGCAAGCAAAGCAAAATACATTTAAGCAGCTTCATAACTCAAGTCTCAGTCTGCTACTGCTAATTTCTCTGCTCAGATGTGACATAACCCATCTAAGAACACTTCACAGAGAATTTACAGATTGAGTTAAGGGTTTATTCATTGCTATGTTGCTTCAGAAGCTGATATTGTCCACTGCAATCACTGTGGCTGCTGCAATTCAAATTTCTCTTTTGTTGACTGTGATTGCAATTATATATGATGCCAGCCAGAGTGAGCATGAGGAGTGACTACAGTCAGTAGTGCTCCAGGCTGGATGTGAGCTCCTGTAGTCACATTTGTCACCTGCCTTTAAATCATTCAGTGTGGTCTAACACTGTCTCCTTGGAAACAAGGAAGTCAAGCAGACTCTTCTTACAGTTTTTGAGTAGCTGTCATTGGTTTAAAATGACTTATCCTTAGCAGATATTCCCTCTTCACTTTATAGCACAATCGACCTGACCTAGATAGGTGAAGACATATCCCTGTCAAAGCTGTAACAGGCATCAGGGATGGATGAAAAGACTTAGTAAAAAACAACTTTTAGATCTTTATACAGAACAACTCAAGCTGAATTTATTATGAAGTTCTGAAATGTCCAAGCACATTTTATTGCCTTCTGGTTTCCAGACGGGTCTGCATCCAGAACACCAGAATACCACAAAAATGCTGCTTTTTTTCCCTGCTGCAATCAGAAGCAGCTGTAACAAAAGGCTATAGAAAAGTCTGATCCGTAGAGTATGCCTGTCTCTCTTTTTCAAAAAAAGAGAAGTTTAGATACTTTGAGTAAACTTTGCAGGGGCATCCAAACATTTAGAATTGCATTAGGACACACATTTCAAACTCTTGCAAGCATATCCTTCACTAGCTCCTTGCTCCTAATAAGGGAAGTGGAATATTCCAGTGGGTAAAATTCAAGGGACAGGACTGTCATTTACCCCAGCTCTAATAAAAAATGGTGGCCTTGACAGTATCACTGCAATTCTCTGCAGCTCAGTTTCCCCATTGATCTAGGGAATCACACTTCTAAAGCAACTTGTTGGAGGGTCAAGTTAGCACCCTTACTATTATTTTTTTCTTTTTTTTCCCTTTTTTTATTGACTGCATCCATTTGCAGTGATGAATTTACTATTTTTGGAGACAAACTGTATTCAGCATCCCACCGAATTCCATTCAAAACCCAGTAACTGATCAGCATTTTGGGGTTTAACCAGCAAGGTGTCAAGAGGCCCCAGGACGAGCTGACTCTGAAAGCTGAAGGCACACAACAGTCTCAGAAGCTGTGCAGCACCTTGCCAGATGAAGAGCACAAGGGCTTTTTTTAGTATTTGCACTTCCACTGGAAGCCTATTGTCCGCCTTTCCAACCTGCCTTTCCAGTCCTTGTATTCGGCAGGTTTCCACAGCTACCTGCACACACCCTGTTCACAACATTTGCCCGTATTAAGCAAGTGACACCCTATGGAAATCTGCATGAACCTCATGCATGAACCTCATGGTGAAGGGCAGGAAAATGAAGCTGCTTTAAAGTTTTTATTTTCATTCGACTTTACGTAAAATTAAAAAACAGGACAAGGGTATAATTTAGCTAAATAATAATTTCATTAATATTAGTTCCCAGTATCTAGAAAGAACAAATAACACCTAAATAAACAAATCTAAATAAGTGAAGACAAATGCTAACTCATGGGCTTATATGGAAGTTGGCTGAAACTTGCAGCAATCCTGACTCATAATAAAAATGATTTATTTAAAGACTTATTATGAACATTGCAGGAAAGGTGATAACAGACATGCACCACTTTGTTTACAGTAAAATTTCCTGTAAATTAAAGAGTTCTTATTCTTTGTTTGGTTTTGATTTGGTATTGTACCAAGTATCTGTTTATAAAAGGAAAGATGACGGTACAAAGTGTACAAAGTGAATTGCAAAAGAGATTAACAGTCAAGGTGAATTTGCTTTAAATTAAGTCCTAGCAACACAGACAGTGTAGATCCCATTCAGGTAAAGACAGTCAGTCCAAGGCAGATTTTCTGTGCACTGTTTTTGAGAGCTGAACTACCTGAAATTCAGGACAGAAAGGTACTCTCCAAAAAGATTTTTAAAAAAGATTCAGGTGACTAAGAGATATGGCAGGAAAAAAATGTTGCAGAGCACAAAAAAGGACAAGTTTGATGTAGAGTAGGCACTGTGTTCCAAGGGATTAAGTGTTGAGGATTTTCCCCTTTTTGTGAAGTTTTTTGTTTAACACACTCCCTAAACAGCTTATTAAAGAATCTTTCTGAAGTCATATTTATATGACAAAGTATCTCGCAACCTCAAATCATCCCATCCCACAGAAAATCTTCTGTGGGGACTCTTGGATGAAGATAAGGTATTCACCATTGAAAAGGAATAATGAAAGCACACATTATATGTTTTATCAGAAAACTAGAAGAGAATCTGTTTTGTAGAAGCAACTCCTTGGGTTGAATTAGCCCTGGAACCAGCCTGGGATCTCTAGAGATCGGATTTCATGGGTCTCCAAAGTCTCCAGCCAGGGAAAAAATATGTTTGTGGAATGGAAGCACTGGATCTAGGTTGTATTAATTCTCCTTGTACATATAATCAAGATTTACATAGAGGATAAAATTTTGAAATTAATGACATCATCTGAAGGCCAGGAATTACCTGTGTTCATGGGGTTTACTCCTAACAGTCCTAAGATCCATTTATTTGATATTTATATTTTAGTGCTACAAAATTAATGCTGGATTTTAAAATCATGTCATTAATTGAACCAGTTTGCAGCCAATCCTGTGCACACAAGTTCAGTGGTTTAGAAGGTATGTTGGCACTCACCTGGGGGCATGTGTTCATTCATGATGACGAGTGATGCTGGCGTAGGCCTTCTTTTCCTGATCTGTAACAGATACAAACCAAGGAGAGTCATTAGGGCCGATCAACTGTAACACACACAAAGCAAAGCAAAAAATCTGCCCGGTGTCCTCCTGAGTATAGACCAGGCAAAGTCAAAGAGAAAACTATTTAAAGAACGGCAGCACTTCACTGTCTTACTGACAGCTTGTTTGGTCTGACAGCAATCAGGGTCATGCTGCTGCTTGTTCTGGGAGAACAAAGGCACAGAGAGAGCTGTCCAAAATACCTTTAGGATTTGTAATCATCTTAACTTAAATTTTTGGATATGTTTTGCTGAAAAATATCAGTCATGTCCTAAAATATTGACATTTAGCTTTGCATCAGGAAGATGATTACAGTAGTTTGTGAACTTGTATGTGCAAATACCTAGTACTGCCATAGCTCTCACAAGTAATAATTAATACTTTGCAAGTGCATTTCAGAGTTGATACCGCAGGCATGCATTCCAATGAACTTATATTTCTAAACTGTGGTCAGATGTGTTACTACTGTTCTTTAACTAAAAATACTCCAGTATTTAAGACTTTTAAAAGAGTATTTCCAATACAGCAGATTTTACATACCGACATATAGTCCTGAACTGGATACAGTTGTTCACAGTTTATCTGGGTAACTACTTTTGTTCCATTACCAGTGACTGAACTGCATGGTATTGGACTACCCTCCTATAAAGCACACATTTGCATTGAAAGCTTTGTGTTGCTTCACTAAAGCCTCCAGGCTTGATATTCTATTGAATTTAAGAGAGGGACCAGGAGCATTTAAGCTAGAAACCATTCTGACACAAAACCTCAATGTCAGTGCATTTGTTCTTTTTTATTTGCTGAGCCAACATCTGTATTTAGCTGGGTTCAAATTTTGCTTTCAGACGTGTAAATGGAAAAATTACATCATCAGGGTTAATGGGTTTATTCCAGATTAGTGTAACTGTAGCTGACTGTAGAATTTACTATTTTAATTTCATCACACACCCACAGTGAAACTGTATAGCACTTGGAATCAGATTCACAACACAAAAAAAAAAGACTGCCCATAAATACCAGGCAGAAAATAGGCTGCAGCATTTCAAAAGCCATGGGAATTCCAGGAAATCCTAATCCTATGGTTCTCACAGATTTCAGAAAAAACACCAGAACACATTCTGCTTGAATTCATTGCAGAACTGTTCTGTAACGTACGGACACCTCGCAGCTCAGAAGTGCCTGTGGACAAAATGAGGACCTGCAGCAGTTGTTTTCTGCACGCTTCTAATATTTCGCATTCAGTGGTCACTCACAACTCATCTTTTTCTGCAAAGGTGTCTGCCTTTTAAGAGACATGACATCAGAATATTCAGGAAACCAGATATCTGTCCTAAAGGTGCAAATAATTTCATAGCTAATGGTATGGAACTGTCAAGGTTATAATATTCCCCTGGTATCATCTAAAATGAGATGTACCCAAATAGAAGCAAATGTTGAGAAGAATTTGCACTGAGAGAAATATACTGGGTCACCTAATTAAGATTTATCCAGTTTTCTCACAAGACTCCCTGTGACCTTTTTTTATCCACATCTACACGTATCTGTACACAGTAGTAGATATCTTCTCTTCTTTAGATGTCTGTACTGATATATATATATCAGTACAGTGTATATATATATATATATATATATTTATATAATTATGTGTATCTTTTGGGAGTGAGTTAAAACCTAAAATAGCACACACATTATTCCAACAAGGACATGAGTAAGGCATATTTTCATATGTCTATATTTTTCAGACATGTAAAACACTGTAAAAATTACATAAAGACTGTACAAAACCATGAGAAATACAGGAAGTAACTGAAGTGATGACTCCTGTGCAAAACATTAATTGTATTTTCTCATGTTAAAACGAATGGTAAATAAGACATCTTCTTCCCAATATTTCCATTAGGTACCTATTATCAAATTTGTGTTTTGTTTTATGTATATATAATATACTTGTGTTGATTTGTTGAGAATGCATTCATTGAGTGTATTCATGTGAAGTGTAAGCATTGGGGTACAAGTGCAGTTACAGAAAAGGCACAACAAATACACACTAATAAACCTACCCAAGGTGAAGAAGCCTTATTGTGGATAGAGGACATCTCCTTCTCCCTCTTTAGGTATATCCAACATCGCTACAACACGGTACATAATCTACAGTTTCACTAATATAAGCTAGAAAAGCCTTTAGGCCATGAGTATCACTTGATCTTACCCACATCTTGCCCCATTCCTACCCCATTTCCTCAAAACAGTGAAGGAAACTTGTCTTCCTTACCTGCTCAGCTGCCTCGGGATCTATTTGGCTCTGAAAGAGGGGCACAGCAAACTGTATTTTTTTGGGGCTGTTGGGCTCCATCGTGGTGCTGAGGTGAGTCAGACGAGAGAAGTGCCTGGAGCCTGAGACTGGGTCTGTGCCTCTGCCCCGGCGCCGTCCCCACAGCCAGGCTGAGAGCTCCGCAGTAACAGCTGTAACTCCTGACTTAGCACGGGAATCTGCGTGAGCCGAGCAACTCCCTTATTCCACATCCACAGAGATGCCACTGCCTTGGCTATTTTCTTTTTTTTTCCCCTCTCCCCTCTCTTCAGCAGCCCTTTAGATCCTCTCAGCAGAAAGCTGAAAGGAACAATAAGCTAATTGTGTACCAGCTCACTTCTACATATGCCAAGCATTCACTCAGAAGCTAATTGAAAATGCAATACTAGCGTTGCATGGCCTGGAGCCTTGGGATTTGAAAGAGAGGATCTCTCCACCGTATATTACTAACTGGCTGCTCAGAAGTGCAATGCAAGCTCCCTCTGAGTATTGCTGATGGGCTCTTAATTATTGATGAACACAAATCAGGAAGTTTTCAGATTTTGGGGGTGGAGGTAGCAGGAGGGGTGGATGCAATAATTCGATCTCTGTTACAGTGTGCCAGAACCACTCTCCTCTTTTCACATATCAATTGCCTTTGCTCTTTCAAATATTTTTTAAAACTTACAGTTTTAGACTCTCCTAAATCTTACAGGAAGATTTTTGGCGATGATGCTACACAGTTGCCCACAATTTGATGAAGCTTCTCCGGTGGGTTTGCACCTTAGGCCTCGTTTGCAGATTTAGACTGTGATTTCTTTTGGTGGGCTCCATTTCACGTGGCTCCAGATACTGAGAACACCCACGACTGAGCCAGCTCTCTGGGCTCCCTCATGCTAAGCACATCAATGGGCATCTCATTCTATCTGAGTTAAGTGGGATATAGTGTTTACTCAAGATTACATTTTCTCTCCGTTAACTCTAGAAAAAGGAAAGATGATTCAGACTAGTTAAATCACTTTTGGATGACTAAAATTCAGAGTTTAAATCCTACTTAAGGCTACAAAATCTGTGCCTCATTCCAAGACCAGGAAAATAATTTGGTCAATCATATCAGTAGTACTCTTTTGTGAATATAATTGATTTTTCACTTGTCATTTCATGTTAATTCAAAAGAAGTGTGTGAAACAATACCCAGCAACCACTGACTTAACCTACCTCTTTGCAAAACTCAGAAGAATTTGAAAATGTTCTTTGTTCAGGCCACTGAGAGCACTAAGGATTTTCACAGCTCACCACAAGCTTATTGAGTCACTGAGTACTTTCCCACCTGTGCCAGTGGAGGAGGTGGGGAAGGAGCGAGGATTGTGGATGAGGACAATGCACTGGCCGTACACACAGAACAAACCAGCAAGTCAGAGATTAAAAACTTGTTTGGCTTTGATTTTTACAAGTTAAAACTGTGACAGATTATTGGAACACCAGGCTGTTTCTGAACAGAGGCAAGCACACAAGCTGGCTGGTTTATGAAGGACCTGATGAAGCTCAGGAGGTGAGGATACGCTAAAAGTTAAGGATCCAGTTGGCTCAATGATCAAAAATAACTCTCAGTGAGGGCCAAAATTCTCCTCCTCATACAAATCAAAACTGCTGTGAACCATAGTGGTTTCCAGCTGACAGCTAGTAGCTGGCAAATTTCCTGTTCGATTTCTTGTGATAGTTTAGGGGGCATTAACTTAGCCTTTGGAATCACAGAAAAGTCTGCTTGGTGGGGGCCTTCTGGAGATGCTTGGTCCCACCAGCTGCTCGAAGCAGGGCCTGAGGTCAGGTTATTCTGGGCCCTCTCAGTCTGACTCCTGAATATTTTCAGTGCTTAAGTGAATGCTTAGTTTCATATACCACAACAAACGAAAGAGATGCACAGAAGACTGATGTTCAGTGTTTCATATGACCATTCTTAAGCCTTCACTATTCCTACAAAGACAAAACATAATTTGCTTTATATACTTCCACAATTAAAGCTGGAGTGCAATTCCAGCAGTTGTGCTGGCACAACTAAGTCTAAGACACTAAAGTGAGGGAGGCACACACTGCTTTGACTAGGACAATTATTCAGTTGTTTTCAGGACAGTCTAATTATCCAATTTCACAAGTTCTTCATGCACAGATGTGCCATTATCTTCAATGACAGCTCCAGACATACCAGGGGCATATACACACCCACAGGGTTACACCCAGGGGAGGACATACGTGGGGATCTGAAGTTGTGGCTTTCCTCTTGTATTTTCATATTTGAAGGAAAATAATGCTTGTTTTTGCAGTCCCAGATAATGTGAGAAAAATGTTTTCCAGATGCGTTGCTACTATATAGATTAATAAAAGGTATATTTTAAATGTCAAGTTTCTCTAGAGAAAACCTGTTTGCCATAAAATATCTATTCTAGCTGTGTTTGAAACTTCATGTATTAAACTGTACAATTGCAATTCTAGTATATGTTACTGATTACAGGAGCTACAATTATCATTGTAAAGGCTTAAAATTTCTTATGTTGATGATAAAGTAATTTGAAAAAACATATTCAGATAGTAAAAATTTATTAAAATATTAAATGCTCAAAGGATTATAGCAGCGTATTTCACCTCTAGTTTGCTGGACATTGCTGTCTAAAGGAATTGTGTCTCAAATGCATTTTTATCAATGGTATGTAAGAAAAAAGCTCAACAACCTTACAAAAACCAAACCAAGAAACCACTTTTTGGCAGCTTCTGAAGGGAGATGGACAACAGGACAGAACAAGACACAAGGACAAATCCTTAATGGGGCTTCTGTGGCTGGGACACAGGTCCCCAACAATGTGATGTGGAAGTATTTGCCTCCTGCAGCTTTTCTCGCTGTGCCTATTTGGAGCTGGCTGCCCAACAATCTTCAATGCACTAATGCAATAACAGTATTTTTAAAATAGTATAAGAGGCACACTGAGAGAGCACTCAGATATAGCATTTCAGGATTCCTACCTTGGCTCCCTCTTACACCAATTTGCAGCATTAGAAGTCTCCAGGCAAAGTGTGCTGGCATTTTCTATAGACTGCATCACAGTCTGGGGAAGAGCTGAAACACATTTAAGTACTGACACACCCTGATAGCTCATCTTCTGTTTTTAGTGTACTCTCCACAATTTCAGTTTCAGATGCCTTCATGATTCAGCTAAAACTATAATGGAATTAAAAATAATAATAACTGTCCAAGATCCTTCCTTCCTATGTCATTTGCTATGTTCTGGTAGGGAGCACTCCCTTTTAAAATATCCTGCTGTAGGGATGAGCTATGGAAGCAGTCATGGCATAGTTCCTGCTTGAGGTATTTCCCCTGGTGTCTTAGGAAAGGTTTATATCTTGTTTCCAGCCAAAGACAAGGCTGCTGGGATGGCAATTCAAGGGTCTCTGTTCTGAACTCTCTACACAATTTTTGTTGTGGATGTGATCTGCCTCAGCTCCTCTGGTGTGGTCAGAGACTACTGCAGCATCACTCTTGAGAGGAGAGGGGAGCTGGAGTTCACTGTAAAACAAACCTGCTTAAGGCTTTGGCTCCTAAATTCAACAGTGCAGATGCAGAGAAGCACTAAGTTACAGTATTCTGATCCAACAGGCTGCCTTTGCAGAGCAAGGGCTCAGCTTGGAAGTGGCAATTCTTCCAGCCTGTCTCTTAGACACAACTTTAAACCCCATTGTAGCCACTGATACATGAGCGATTTAACAAAGATTTGTTGATCTGTGCTTTCCTTGGGCTCTCCAGCTGACACCTTTCCTCACAGCAACACGTCCTCAGCCTATTGCTGGGCAGCCCCAGCAGCATCAGAGGGAGAAACACTGCAGAGCACATCGGCTTTCTGCTGCAGCCAAAAGGGCCTCAGTCTACTCCTTCTTACCACCTTTTTCTAACAAACTGACAAAGAGCTTCTTCCCTGCCTTTGCCCAGACAGAGGCATCAGCTTCACAGCTCTTGGTGTTGACCATGAGCAGAAAGAGAGAGAGAAAGCATGAACGCTGGACACAGTCTTTGCTGTGCACACCATACCTGTTCACGGACAGGTTTTCCTCTTGGGGCTCTGCACTGTGCCTCGCTCATAGGTGCTGAAATCAGATAGAAACCTTCCAAGAATAAAAAAATTACATATTCAAAATGACACTGAAATTTTCCTTTCAAAACAGCATTGCAAACAGGGTGACTCCCACTGAGCCGCTGGAAACACAGTCTGCTATTTATATATAGAAAATGCAAAGAATTTAAAATCTGCAAGGGTGGGAGAATACAGAGCAGATCTCATCTGTCTCACAAGTACCAAGTGCTGCCACAGGCAAGTCAAGGAGAAGAACAGAAAGTCTTTCTGAGCAGTGACAGAGTCAGTGGGGCATTCAATGAGAGCTATTGGCCTGGTAACAGACTAACCCACATTTCCGTCCCCAGTTCTCATCCCTAGAATATCAGGTTTGGACTTGTTTATGTACTAACTATATATGTGGATACATAAAGCCTAGATAAGTAAAAAGATACATCTATTTCTATTTATACAAGCTTTTTAGTTAAGATAATCATTCCTCAGCAGTACAGTTTTAATCAGAATCAGTTTAAATTTATTTTATCTGAGCACACAATAACTTACACTGTCTATTCCAGTCTTCTTCTGAAACTCACAGCTCTCCACACTTTGAAGTAATATACAAACATTTACTGCTAGATTCTATCCACTACCATCAGTAGAATACACACATCCAAAACATAGGATATGAGCTGGATTAATGAGACATGACCTGACTAGATAGTCAAAAGATTCTTGCCTAATATGGACTATTGTTCAGTAGTGCAGAAACCAAAAAGCTGGTACGGGTTTTAGGAGGGTATTTCAGCAGGAAGAAATGCTACAATTTGCTTCCTTACCAACAATAGGGTAAATCTAATACATCTTTCAATAAACAGAACCGTGTAGTGTATATAGTTTTTAGAATAAAATAATATTATGTTATTTCCATATTAAATCTTTAATGCAGAAGCTGACTGACTATACCACTGAATTAAACTACTGAAATATAAAAATGAATTGTTACTGTAAATTTTTTTAAACAAAAGTTAAAATATAGAACATGTAGAAGATAAACCAAGGAATGAACTTCCACATTGACAAATGATGGAGAGTGGCTTGGCAAGCTCTTCTGCCAGCTCCCTCAGTACCCTCAAGTGAATTCCATCTGGCCCCACCGACTTGTGAGTGTTTAAATGGCACACCAGGTCACCAAATATTACTTCCGGGGTTGCACGGGGCCTATTCTGCTCCCCATCCCTCTCTACCAGCTCAGGGGCTGATTGCCCAGAGGATAACTGGTCTGTGTTAAAGACTGAGGAAAAGAAGGCATTAAGTACCTCAGCCTTTTCTTCATCCTTGGTGACAATATTACCCGCCATATCCAATAAACAATGGAGATTTTCCTCATTCTGCCTCTTGTGGTTAATATACTTACAAAACCACTTTTTAGTATCTTTCACAGCAGTGGCCAAATTGAGTTCTAGCTGAGCTTTCGCTTCATAATTTTTTTCCTACGTGACCTAATGACATCCTTGTGCTCTTCATGAGTTGACTGCTCCTTCCAGTCTCTCTTTTGTCCTGAGTTCCAGTGAAAGCTCCCTGTTCAGACAGGCCAGTCTTCTTCCCCACCAGTCCTTCTTTCAGTACATGGGGATGGCCTACTCCTGCACCTTTAGGATTTCCTTCTTAAAGTATGTCCAGCCTTGACGGACACCTTCGTTATTAAGGACTGTTTCCCAAGGGCCTCTCCAAACCAGTGTCCTGAACAGGCCAAAGTCTGCCCTCTAGAAGTTCAAGGTAGAAGTTTTGTTGATCCCTCTCCTTACTTCACCAAGAATCGGAAACTATCATTTCATGGTTCTGTGGTTGAAGGCTGTCTTGAGCACAGTATCTCCCACCAGCCCTTCTTTGTTTGCAAACAGATCTAGTGGGGCACCACCCCTGGTAGCCTTACTTACCAGCTATGTCAGGAAGTTCTCTTTCACACACTCCAGTAACCTTCTAGACTGCCTTGTCTCCTCTGTGTGGTTTCCAGCAGACATCTGGCAAGTTAAAGCCTCCCACAAGAACAGGGGCCAAAGATCATGAAACATCAGCCAGGCGCTTATCGAATAGTTCAGCTGCTGCCTCATCCTGGCTGGGTGGTCTGTAACAGACTCCCACCAGGATTTTTGCCTTGCTGGCCTTTTCCCCCCTGATTCTCACCCACGGGCACTCAATATCATCACTATCCTTGGCTCTGCACAGAATAAACACTCCCTAATGGACCTATCCACCCTGCTGCCCCTGCTTCCTTGCCTGTCCCCTCTGGAAGAGATTATAACCATCACTGCAGCACTCCAGTCACAGCACATGTCTGTGAGGGAGACTGTCACTGCTTTCCTGCTGCACAATGGCTTCAGCTCCTCCTGTTTGTTACTGACACTGCATGCATTGGCATAGAAGCACTTCAGCTGGGCTATCGATTCCACCCCCAGCACTGGCACCCTGCCCCTAGGCCCATCTCTAGTGAGCCTGGTCTTATCTCCCTCCCCCTTCCAAGCTAGTTTAAAGCCCTCTCAAACCAGCACTACCAACCCGTGGGCTAGAACCCTTTGCCCCCTTTTAGCCAGGTGAACCCCATCTGTCTCCAGCAAGCCTGGTGCCATATGAACCAACCCATGATCGAAAAAGCCAAAATTCCACCAACAGTACAAGTCTTTAAGCCACATTGATCAGGTGGGTTCTCCTGTTACTCCTACAGCCAACTGGCAATGACAAAGGTCACTATCATAGCAAACTTTAGAAAAGCACCCAAAATATCTCTGGCAACACTGTCTGGCTTTATTCACTGCAAATTTGATTGACCAATATTTATCAGCCACTAATAAAGCTGTCTTAATCTGCATATAATTCATATCAAATTCCAGGCTGGCAGAAAAAAAGACAACACTAATTTGCAAGCAAAGTAGCAGTTTGAATCATTAAACAAAAGAAAAACTGTCCATGCTCAGAAAACCATTAGGATAAGTCACCCAGGTTAAGTGTGTCCAATAATAATGATGGCTGTTCCTAAGGCACAAATAGAATTGTCAATAGAAGTTGATACCATCTCAGCTTAACCTATATGACAGATGCACCAAAATAATTTTTTTAAGCGGTTTACAGACATTCCTGTATCTACATATACGTCACTCAGAAAATATTAGCTGGAAGTGTCTTTAAGAACGGCAAAGATCTGTTATCCCGATTATGGAAAAACAGATACTTTTATATCCATTAGTTTTAGCACAGTTTTTAGAAATGTCATTTTGAAATATCTTTATTTTAAATTATGGCCAAACCTTAGATATCTGCCTTCCATCAGCTGGATGAAAATTTGGCAGTATTTTTCATTTCTAAGGATACATTAAACACTAGGATTTGCACTGCTGAGATCAAGTGTTCTTACAAGCTACAAGATGAAGTACCTCAGATACTCTGGGATGTTACCAACAAGTGACTTTTCTTGGTGGAACCACAGGAAGTCAGGCTGCTGTCTCCATGGAAGATGCTGCTGGCAGCTCCTGCTTGACTGCCACCAGCTCCTCAAGTGCTTTCCTCCACCACTGAGAGCTGCAGTTTTCACCTTTCTTGAAAAGCCGCTTGGAGCAGCTCAAAGGCACAGGACCTACATTAGTGGTCAAGCGTGTTAATCGATATGTCTGGGGAACAAGGGGAGCAGGTTGAGTAGGTTTTGGGTTTGTGCATTTGCAAAGGAAGGTTGCAGGCACGTGGGTCGGGCTGGCTGATCTCCTGTGGTGTTCTGGAATGGAGCTGCTTGCTCATGCAAACTGCAAAGCAAGGCAGAAATCTACTGCAACTTACCCCTTGTACGGATTGCAACGTGTCAGTGCTGCCAGAGTTTGTATTTCAGCTTTACAGCATGCAAATAAGGTTTTCAAGAGTCTCTACTTACAGGGACAAACTCTGAGGAGAGGTCAAGACCAACCAACTTCCTGGACGAGCAACAGAAGCCAACAACCTTAAGAGAGTGGTTTGAAGTGCCAACATTGCTCTCACATTTCAGGGTGCCCTGAACATCTGAAAGCTTTTTGGAAACCCAAGTCCTGAGGTTTCCTGCTGTTCTCCATTCCGTGTCCACTTTGATCAAATCTATCTTACTTATTTTGCTTAAGAGTAAACCATGCACAATACAAAACACTGACACAGATTATAGGCAAAATAAATATTTTATTGGTTTAACATACACTTTTTAAAAGAAATCAGCCCTTGTGTGTCTTCCTAACACAATTTAAAATTTTATAAACTTTTTCATATAATATTGTGATATTTGAAACTATTTTTGATTAAAGACCTTGACATAGTGTAAAGAGTTTTAGTAGATGGAAATGGCAAAGGAGTAAGAAGAGTTCAAGCACAGCCAAAAGGGATATTATATATCCACTAAATGTCTATTTGACCACATAAAAACTCCAATGACTTCCAATTTGCTCCATTGGAACAATCGGATATTCACCAGGCTGACTGAAAATACACTCAGTGAGGGATGGAGAAGGAAAAGAGATTTCTTTCCATTTTCCCCATAATATAAGCAAGGTCATTCATGCATTCCAAGTTGCAAATCCTAATTGCTTTCAGAAGATAGTATTTTTATTGCATTTTGGTTAATATGAAGCAGAAGAGAACTTTCCTTGGTATGACTGCGAGTAGCCAACACCAAAAAAACCCACCCCAGTGCTTAAATAAGGCACTTTCCTATAGAGGGATGAGCAAACAGTAAGGAAGCAAATAAAATTAGTTAAAAGTTGTCTTCTACACAAAGATAAGGCTTTCAGTGTCAGAACTTTAAGTAGTTTTAAGAATAACCTCATGTAATTCTACCACTCTGCTAATAGTAACCGCCCCAAGAATTAACAGCAATTTTTACAACAGGATTGTTTCCTTCTTTTGAAGTGGCACTAAGTAACAGCAGTGGAAACCATTATTGGTTATTTCAAGCTCTTAAAGTGGATCAGTTATTGCACAATAAATACCTCATAGAGGTCAGTGTTTTGGGAGGGGTTGTTGTGGGGTTTTTTTTCTATTTTTTTAAAAAAAGCTAGGTTGAATGTATATGTGTTATTTATAAATTGGTTACGTCTGGAAATCTTCAAGTTTCATGATGCATCATTAGACAAAGAAATTAGCTACATAAAAATTTACAACAGGGACATACAAATAAATACAAAACCTTTCAGAGTGACACAATTCTGCTGATGCTTTAAGGAAAGTAATGTTAAAGTGTCGAAGTCCTTACAGATGAACTCAAGGGAAGGTCCACATCAGAGAACCAAGCGCCGAACACAGCAGCCCATCTCAGCAGCTTTAACACCTCCTGGAGCCAAACCAACTTGACACTTTCACCAGTGGGTGCTGCCATAGCAGAATCCCACAGCACCTCCGACTACATCCAACCTTACAGAAAAAAAGAGAAGATGAAGACCTGAATTAGATTTCTGAAGTCTGTTTGTTATGTTTAAGTATGTATTTTGATACTATTCATATCTAAGGCAAGCAAACTACAGAAATCTTCTTGCATGATGCATTCACACAAAAAGTCATCACAGAGCACACTGAAACTAAAAATCAAGGACCACTCTATGAAAGCTGACGGTAGAATGGGCCAAACTACAAACCAGTTGATTTTCCAAATCTATCCAGGATTATCAGTATTCTCTATATTTAATGAACTTCAATTTTGATCACTTACATTTCATGGGGAAAGTGCAAATAAAGCAAGGTTTAAGTTAGCAATGATATTTTATACAATTAAAATAGAAATAAAATCTGGTTCTTGCAGATCCCCAAAGATTACCTGTAGTACCAGTTTCATGGCTGTGTATCTTGTTTTGCAGTTGCAGATCTGCTTTGCGGTGATACAGCTGCTAATAATCCACTTACTATTTCTCTTCTTATTTCACCAACAATAGATTCCTTGATCTGAAAGGGATCAGCCGAAGTTTTAAGGTCAGTAAGTTATACAACCAATGGAGAAAACTAAATGATATTGCAGACATGTCTGACACTACAACATATGAAAACATGCACCACAAAATGTTGACTTTCAAAACTGTGAACAGAAAAACATTAGAAGAATGGAAAAATAACTGTAAGTACTTTTGAAGTTCTTGCAAATTGTATAAATGGAAACCAAACTAGTTCTATTTTTCCAGATGGTACATATACTTATGTTTTACTTAGGATATCTGGTTTTATGCTAAGAAAAAAATATGTTTCAACTATGCAAAATTCTGAAAAAAAACATTTCAGGATATATACATCAAAAGCATCCCAAATGCACTTTTTGACAAGCTGTTATAGAAAAGGAAGGCAGGACTGATCTCCTTCACAAATGGATTACACAGCAGAACAGGTCCCAGTCCATGAACATGAGCTGTTGTTTTCATATAATTCAAATGGAGATGAATCCTAATTGAATATTTTCAGCAGGAAAGAGAGAACTTCAACCATTGCTCACATCATCAATGGGCCACTGGGGTGTGATCTATGCCAGCAAAGGCCATTTTTCACAGGATTGTGACAAAGCATTTACCCATTAAGTTTTATATAAAACACACCTAGGAGTTTCTAGTAGCAGGCATGTGAGTGTGGCTGAGGCTACAAGGAAAGAAGACCAGAGTACTGATGGCTAGAGTAAAGAAAACAAAGGAGAAAAGGAGGCAAAACACAGTTCTACAAGAGCATATTATGCTGGAAAGGAGCAGGGCCTGACAAAGTAAAACAATATGGGCTTCTTGCAAGTACAAAAAATCTCTGGCACCAACTTTTTTTTGGATGGTCTTCAGGAAGGACAAGTCAGATGCAGTTCCAAGGACAGAGGAGGACAACGACTGTGAGAGAGTGCAAGGGGGTAAGAGCCAGAGGCTGGTCCAGGGTCACACACAGAAGCACTCAGCAGTCCAGTTAAGCAACACATTTTTCTTTTTCATGTAAGTCTCCCCTTTTCCTGGTGCGTCAAAAGGATTAGGCAACAACGTCAGAAGGGTGGCAGCAGCATTAGCAACAGGTTATTTATCCCTTGTTCTCTTTGGCAGGCAATTCAATCCCATAGCCATTAGGGGCAAAGTTCCTCGTTTCATTACTGCTTTGCATCAAGCAGAAATTCAGAGACTATAATATTATTGGGAAACAAGTTTCCAGTTGGGTTGTTTGCTGATTAACAGACAAAAGAAAAGCCATTGTGTAATAGGGCCCGTTTCACCAACAGCTGAAAGTCCAGAGGATGTCTGTGCTGATGCACACACTGATGTACAAAGCTTTAGAACCACTGTCAGATTAGTAAGGGCTTTGGGATTTAAAAATGTAGGCACAGGGAAACCTGCACACACCACCCCAACTGTCCAGCAGGCCTAATGGAGTCCCCAATGTTCTCTCCACCTTTCCTCTTCAGTATCACATGGGGTGGGTCTGCAAGTATGCTAAAAAACAGTCATTCTGGACCCTTCTCTCAACAGATAGACAAAAATAAACCTCGCTTTCCAAAAAGAGCTGATAAAAGCTTCCCAAATTAGCAAGTAAATGGTCTAGTATGACAGTCTTGTAACAAAGTAGAGACTGGAAGCAAAGCAGCTCCTGTTCTATTCTCAGCTCTTCCAACAACTTCTGGCTTGACTTTGATTATTTGAGCCCTCTGCTTCTCACCTTCCTGTCTGGACTACAACAAGGCCACTCTCCACTGCCTCTTTTCACAGCCTCTGCTTCCTCCCCGCTCAGACTAAGCAAGGTCACTCCTGTGTGGCAAGCGCAGCACTGACTCCTGCAGTGACTCAGTACCAGGCGTGTGTGGTGACCAATGGCCAATATTTGCCTTTTTCCATTATAAATTATTTAGGGCAAGGTGCACCTTCTATTTGCTCTGTAGAGGGCACAGCCCGCTGCCAAGGCTTCCTCTGTACAAAAGACAGAAGAGCAGCCAATGAATGCTCCATCAATTCTTGTTAGCAAATGAATGAAAAATTGATCATTTGAAAAACAAGAGAACCAGTCATTTATGGTACATTTACTATGTTGATACAACACCAATATTCAATACTGCATTGAAAACACAGTATCATATTGATAGATAGTTTTACAACAGTAAACCCATGATCTTTCTCCCTAGAAAAGAATCACGATTACTGCAATATTATGTTGCTGCTAAATAAAGAACTGATGGAGTGAAGTGTGCCACTGTGGCAAATCTGGAGATTGGTGTTGAAAAATGGGAATGAGAACTATAAGCTTTCACAGTGCTTATACTTCTGATCTTGAAGTACATTTTCTGTAATTTAAAGAATTGTTTCCTACTCTATTTTCTTCCCATGCCACTTCATGGCAGCAGCTGCTGAGTTTCTATGCTCAAGATAGTAAGATGAGGAACCCAACACCTGCACACATGAACAACCTACAGACATTCTGATGGATGTTGAGCAAACATGGATTTGAATGGAAAATGGAAAAGCGAAGATTCTCTGCCAGACCATCTCTGTCCCATAAAGACTCATTACAGCCTTTTAAAGCAGAAGTTGACAGGAAAATCATACATTTCTTTAAAGTTTAACTGCATTAAATGTTATTTATAATGCAGAATTGTTAGCAAAATCAAAACTTCCATTGCTCTTAAGGAGAAAGATCTTTAAACTATCACATCTTTTAAACTGGAGAAGAGCAGGGTGAGAGGGCCTGGTGGCACTCCTAGTGACACTGTGACTTACACAAGTCAAGCAGTAAGTACTTCACGTGATAATCCTGTGGCGGTCAGGCTGTATTTCATCAAGAGAGCTACTGTTTGGTATTTTAACACTGCATGTTGTTGAATGTTTTCCTGTGGGAGTTGGTCCATTCATGCTAAAAGTTAACACCATGGGTTTTTTTCATAGAGCAAATAGTTACAGGTCAAAGTTCACACGCATTACAGCCCACCCAGGCCCAGCCCACCCACTGCCTGGCTTTTCTCTCCCCAGCACAAGGTCACGCAGTTACTGAGAATGGGAGGAATAAGCAAGGGTTTAATATTTGTGAGTGCATACATCAAGAATGCATCCTACCAGATTTCTTTCTTTTGACAATGAAACTGGAATTCCTTTGCTAACAACAGGGCTATTTAAGCAAGGCATATTTCAATTTATGCTCTGTTTTAGCTCTTATGAAATAATAAAGATTTTCCTGATATGTGTTTAATAGCATGTTCTGGCTCTGCAAAATCTACCAGGTGCTTTGAGACAATGTATCTCCACTCTGACCTGCAAAACTCCTCATGCTGAGAATCTTGAGTTGATCCGGAACCCACTGCCAATGAAGTTAAACTGAGGGACAATCTCTCTGTGTGCTCAAATATTCACAAAGTGAGTCAAGCTCAGTTGTTTGCTGACTACTCATCTTTGAATAGTAGCCTCTCAGTTCGGTGTGGATTCTTTCAGCATTACAATGTCCTCAATGCCGCACAAGCCAAATAACAATCTCTGTGCAAAGAGCACATATCTTTATTTGCTATCAATTAATGAAGCTAAAGAGGAACTTTCACAGAGGCTAACCTCAGAAAAAATATTGACTGAAATACTTCTGTCCTTTGACTCCAGATTTTTTTGTCTCTGGTGCTTTTGCAGTACATTTGGATTACAGTTGTCCTTTCTATCTCGGTTTCTCCTTCAGCAACTGTCCACTGTAGCACCACTGCCCTAACACATGGATTTTTACAGACAGCCTGGATACAAATGCCACATCCTGGCTTCACTGCAGAATCAGCAGCACAGTGTCTTGTGCAAGTCTTCTGATGAGTGGCCTGCATGTCATCCATTTCAAAGACAAAGCTAAGGTAAGGCTGGTTCCAATTATCCACAGCCTCAACACAGGCAGACCTGGAAGGTATCATGGCATTAGAGCCTGGCCTGTTGTACCTTTCTAAGCATGACATCTTACCTAGTCTTTAGTGGTCTGTGGCAGAGCCATACAAAAGCTTCAAGGGACGAGCTAAAGGCTAAGGGTCCAATGACCATCAGCTAGTCTAAGTGATCCCTCTCCGGTGAAGAAGAGGGAATAAAATCCACAAGTTCTCAATTCCCATTTCTGTATTCAGAGCAGAATTCGCTCCACTTTTTCACAGGCACTTCTTTTCAGAACAAGTAGTTTTTTTGGCTTCCTTTCCCCATTTATATAATTTGCCAGAGAGCTTTGCTGTCATGCCGCTAACAAAACACGTAGTTTTAGTCCTGTTTCTTAACCTGGCCCACAGGAAAAATAACCAAGCACTCCTCACTTTCATTGACTGCCAATAAAACTAGTCCAATAGGATTGGTCCAAGATCACTCTTAAGCTCTGAAATAACTTCCCACCTGCCTTCAGCTTGTTTCACTGACATTCCTATAGTCTCTAGTGGTTGGGATAGAGGGACTGGGAAAGTATGCTTAACATTTACTACAGCCTTGTTTCAGAAACATTATTTTCACCACTCAAATTAACTCCAGTTTGGCATTTTAGCAAGCAAACATGACAGAAATTTTCACTTGGGAATCTGAAATACTGCTGCTTAACCAAGGAGTAGAGACAGCAAGTTCTTTCCCAGCCATACTTAGTTATTAATTTACATGCTAACCACTACCACTGAAAAAACATCTACTGCTTTGCACACAAATACAGCTGTGGCTCCAACACCTACTGACATGTTCTGAGCCTTCAGACACAGCACAGGAACAGTACAGAGCCTTGGCTGGAGAGGGAAGAGAAAACCTCGGTGGACAGGAGTTATAGCCAGCCTTGTCTTTAGTTTGCAGTAAACTCAGTTCAAACATCCCAGATCTCAGCCCCTGCTTGCTCACCTCCCGTATGACTTGCTGCAGCTCCTCCTGCTCCACCGCTTTGTGGATTTCATCCACCGAAGGCATGAGAGGGACTTTTTCAAGTTTGTGCTCCACCTCTGGCTTGGAGTCTGCAAACTCCTCAGAGCTTTCCACTTGCTGTCCAGTGCCTGCTCTCACTGGGGGCGTCGGTGTTAAGGCAACAGAGGCTCGGTACAACTTCTTGCTTTGACTCTTAGCTTTTCTACCTGTGTGACCAGAGCACACTGAAGAGGAATCCGAGTTTCCATGGGAGAATACGGACTCTGTACCCTCTGCTGGGAGAGTTTCCAGTCCAAGCTCTCCCAGTCCCAAACCCAGTTCAGACTTCAGAAATGACTGCTCTCGAATAAGCTCAGAGACCTAAGGATTCAGAAGAGAAACAGTCCTGAATAAGCATACAAAAAGGTCACATACAGACAACTGTATTTTCTTGCTATTTATTTAATCACTTACTCATTCCCTCCATGTAACAAATACAGCTATAAAATAAATATATACTTTGCCTTTATGACTGCAACAAAGAGGATCATAAAAAGCAATGTGCCTTTTTGAAAGCCAACATAAATAAAACTTGTGGCACTTCCCCAAGCCACTGACTTTTGCAATATGGATACATCTTGCCAGAGCCGTTGACAGAGGCACACGTAAGGGCTTGATTTTTGTTTGTTTGTTCTTTCCTTTCTGCACTTTTTGAACTACTTATTTTCAGTAGCAGAAAATGCACAGAAATAGAAGAAATAATTTTCCCTAGAAAATTCACGAGGTAGTATCACCATTTGTATTAACTAAATTAAAAAAAACCTCATATTCTACATATTCCTCTTAAAAGCTAACAAGACTCTACAGCCATTTACACCTATAGTTAAATTTGCTTAAGGAAAATTGCAGCTGTTTTCAATAAAGCTATTTAAGGGAGTAGAGTATTTCTAAAATTATGTGTCAAATTAATCTCCTGAAACCTTTTTTTAAAGTAAAGCCTTCTTGGTTCTTTTCATCAGTAAAACACAGAGTACACAACAGTTACTTACTGGTTCAATGACGTTTAATGGAGAAGGACACGACAGATTATCAGCACTTCTGCTTCCATACATACCCTGAAAAATTAAGTCAAGTTAATGCACTTAGGAATTTTTTAGAGTTCTCAGAAGCGAGTATATAAACATGCTGCATCTCAGACAACTTTCTGTAAAATCAGAAACTTGGAAACAGGAAGTGGAGCTGGTTGGAGAAAGTTTATTTCAGTCATTTTTAAAGCTGGCCCTCTTCTATAAAAGGATTTACAAATAAAAAGATATTTATGTGGTTCAAAGAACGCAAATTTGGCTTGAGATCACAGTAATACCATATTTTCCTGTTCTTGGGTTACAATTTTTTTCCCATGACAAAATACTGAAGAGGAAGATGTGGCCTGTGCCTGTGCTACTTCTACAGAAGAGGATTGGCTAAGAAAGAGAAATGAAACCCAGGAAGAACATATGATACTTTTCGTCTGTTCTTCTTTTGTTTGGCTGATGACAGAACTGCAGCAAAAAAGAGGAACATTCTTCCGCTGAGGGAAAACTAAGAGAAAGTATATTGCCATGCCACCAATAAATACAGACAAATGCCTTTTATCCCCCTTCTTGTGCTTTTGGGGAGTATTTGTGGGAGCAGAGCTTCTCCCACTGTTTGTCAGGGAGCCATGCGTTCATCTGAAGGAGCTACAAAAGGCAACGGAGGAAAAAACTGGTAACAATGGGATTTTCCCTTTTCGGTGGTTCTTTTTTTGTTTGGTTTTTTTTTTTTTTTGCCACGGATTGGCAGAGCTAGAGAGAAGGCATACTCCATTTCTTGGGAAACACTGTGAATTTCTCATCTCTCTGCCATCATTTCCCAACAAAATCAGTGTAGAAAAACTCCAGAAAGCCCATCCCCACCCTCCAAGGATTTTAGACATGAGCATTAGCTACCAAAACTGTGAGGTCTTAGGGTCATGAAGAGGAAAAAGAAGAAAGCACTGATGGAAGAGGTCTGCCTTTCTCAGCCTGAGAACCTCAGAAGGTATGTATTAATATGTATTAACACCAAGAAAGTCACATACCTTTTCCCCAAGACGAAATACTGACTGAAAATGAGAAAATATGACCCCTGATAATACACATGGCATCATTAGATTCCCAAGATTCCATCCCACTCTAAGAGTTTTAACAGTTATGAGTTATTATTTGTTCCTGCTCATTGCAGGAGGGTTGGACTAGATGGTCTTTAAAAGTCCCTTCCAACCCAAACTATTCTACGATTCTGTGACGAACATTACATTGAGAAAACACATAATGTTGTTACAAAACTAATACTTACTATGTGTGCCTGAGGTCTGTAAGGTGAAGACATGTGCAGACTTCTGAGCTGGTCCTCCAAGGCAAGCAGACGTTCTTCCAGCTGCATCTCCAGCTCCTGTAGCTCCATGCGCACAGACTTCCTCAGGCTCTGCAGCTGATCAGCCTCGTATCTACAGCAAGGCCATCACAAGAACAACAAAGAATTCACTGCACTCAGCTGCAAAGAGGCGACTGAGCAGGACAGTGCCACAAGTAAAGGACTTCATACAAGGGAATTCAAAGCAGAACACAGAAAATTCACAGAAAAATTAGCTGAATCCCTATATGGAACAGAAGTCTTTTTCCATTTATAGAAAATATATATCACTGCATAGAAAAAATAAAACAACATAGTGTATCACAGAATATTCTCCAAAAATTTTAGCTTTAAATGCAGAAGAAATCAGCATTTCTACATATATCTAATCAAATGCAATTTCAAACTGATAAGAACAAGCACCACAGAGTAATGCAGTAATCGCATGTTACTTCTCATGTGTGGTTATAGATTTGCCAGCACTCACAGCTACATTTTGGCCAGGAAGCCACTGTCTGAGGCAGCCAACTGATTTCAAACATGTTTACTTTTTAAGTGATAGGCCAAGACCTGATTCAACTGAACTAAATATATAATCAGTTTTAAAAATTGTTCCAGATCTGCTGCTACTGCAACTCCTGGCAAGCACAAACACACGGAGCCAGAATACAAATGCCATCTGTAGCCTGCTGAGTAGCCACTGAAAGTTAGAAAAGCATCTGAATGCTACAGTGTTCATTCTTTATTCACATCTACAAAGATGGGAGTGATCTAAAAATCAAAATCTTTAAAGACTTTCTCCCCTGCAGTATCCTCTGTTCAAGTATCCTATGATAAAAGCCCTTATAATCTGCAGCTGTAGATTCCCTTTGGAGAAATGATGCAGAAAAAAAATTAATTCGTGAGAACTAGGGATTGGAAGAAACAAAGAGTAAAAAACTCTAGAATGAAGAAGTATAAAGAAAAGAGTAAAGAAGATTTTGGCAAAAACTCAGCTCCAACCCTGTTCAAATTGAAAGTAATAGATTTCTTGCTGATTTCAAGGGCAGCAACGCATTTTCTCATATGCCAGAGTATTTTCTCTTTTTTTTTTCCCAAGGATTTTACCTTTCCTCCTCCGTCATGTGCTGATAAACTGTGGTCTGTTGACGCAACATAGTCAATTCCAAATCCATCATTTGGGTTCGGAATAAATTTAGATTCCTCCTCACCACTTGTAGCTCCTGGAAAGTATTCTGGGGAAATAAAATACAATAATGAACTACACTGGAAAACGAATTAAAGTAAGTTTGGATCCTGTAACCACATTTGCCCAGATGTGCCCTTTGAGTTAACAGCACCTCAGCAACTTCAGCATATGATGGAAGCTGCATGTTGTGCGATCACAATGACTCAAGAAAACAGCCTTTTCAGCTGTATCATACAAGCAAACACATGAAGGTTTCTATATATTTAGATTAATTCCTTTTAAACATTATTTGCAGGAAGCTCTCTCTTGAGAGCAAAGACAAGGAACTGCCCAAAGTTAGCATAATCTGTGACACATTTAGGATGTTTCTTTGTATTTTATTTTGACTCAGTACCACTGCATAAGCAGGGTCACTTACTTCGTAGAGAGGTAGAATGGATGATCTCTGAGTAGTGTAACCAGTGGCAGCTGAAAGATCCTGACCCCGCATCACTGGGTACTAGAAGGAAGAAACAAACTATTTGAAATGGGAAAGGCATCCTCTCAAATGCAGACACTCCAAAAGCAGCCACTGTTAAAACACAACCTTTCTGCCATTGAGATTTCTGCAATCCATGGAAATACTGTGTTACAAAAAGGCAACCTTACAAAATGGCAGCACCACTTCTTAACTGACACATGTGCGCCAAAGCTCAGCAATGCAAGTGTGCTGCTGGTGAAAAGCCACATTAATCCTGTCTGACACAGTGAGCAGAAGTAAAAACTAAGTTTTTCTGCACAAAGCATTTTATGCCTGAAAACTTAGTAGTCTCAATTGTGTCGGCTAATGATAAAAAGAACAACTCCAAAACCAGAACTGAGCAAATTAAACTGTGTCCCATTTTGAAATCATGATTACTGTCAAATTTGTCATGGGATTTTCTTCAGTTCTTAGTTTGGGGTATTTTTGTTCATTTTGGTTTTTAATCTCGCTACATTGCCTGTATCCAAAGACCCCGGCTTGCTAATGATCTCTCGTGAAAACAAGGTTGTTGAAGAATTTCTATTTGTATGTTGCAACAACATATGGAGCAAACAGATAAAATCCAGGGGTTTGTTACATGTACAGACACAGCACAACAAAGAACAGCAGAAACAGCAAGAACGTTTACCTTCTCAAACATGAAAAAGCCAACTTGTCCAATATAATTTTGAAAGAATTCAAAGGACTATTGATATGGCATGGAAAATTTGAAGCATGTTCATTCATATAGAGAAGTTTTGCTCAAACATGATCATATCAAGGGAATGAGTTTATTTTTCTTCTGCCAGCTTTCTCCGTTCCCTGTTTTATCAGTAACTTATCTACTCCTCCTTAAATCCTTCTTAAAATCAGAATCATATGTTTAAACATCTTGACTTTTTCTTTAGCCATTGAGTATGCTATGTGCCAAACTAGATCTCTACTGTAGGAAAAAACAGGGAATATGTTTTCATACCAACCTCTGCCATGAAGACCAAGCCCCCAAAATGAAACTAGTTTAGATAAAATATGCTGGAAGAAGAACAAGTGGGCTAAATGCTATTATCCCCTCCAATGCCCCTTTTTTTTTTTGACTGAACCAGCTTGAATTCTGGATGTAATACAGAAGTTTCTTTTTCAGCAGGTTTAGTTAGCGTGGTGTATGTGGTAGAAGTACTGAGCACGCTGTAAACTTACACAGATCAAGGCTGCAATTGGTACACACGAGAGAATTCTCCAAAGAAGGTTTAAGTTCTGCAAACACTTTCTCCCAGGCACACCATGAGCACCACCTTGAGCAATGGTGGACTTACAACACAGGTGACAACAGCTCTCTGCTGCAGAGCTGGTCACAGTTCCAAATCTTGCTCTGAGGAGCCAGGCCAGCTGATATAACCAAAGGAAGACTGGACTCACCTAACTTTGGACAAGTGGCAAAGTTAATAAAGTAACAGGGGCCCAAAAAAGCCCACTGCAGCCTACCACCTGTACTATGGTGCAGCCAGGCGCATGTTTGCTCTTGGGTTAAACGCACAGAAATTTTAGGTCTACAATGGTAGAGTATTCATGTATTCATACATAAATAAGCAGAGTCTGTAACTGCTTTGCCCACACAGGCTCCTGAAGGAGCCTGCAGGATCCTAGGTTGGATCACTACCTAAGAAAACAGCAGAACCAGAATGGCAGAGGAGAGACAGCTGGCAATCAGGAGAGGAGGAGCAGAAGGTGCGGCAGAAATTGGTAAAATTTATGTGCTTGCATTCTCAAGCATTTCTTCCCTGAGTGATGAGACGGACAAAATTTCACATGCTCTGACAAAATCAATTCTTAATAAAAGACTGATGGTATCAAGAACATGTTGACTAGCTCCAGATTTGTAAGTGAAAAAGATTGGCATGAAACAGCACAGAAACAAACAGAGATCAATCACTGACATCATTATTGAAGCTTTGTGACTTGTAAGGAAAAAAATACATTTTTATCAGCTGGATGAGAAGTATGTCAAAAAGAAGAGAAATCAAAGGACTGACTAGACCATTCTGTGATTCTATGAATATGGATTTTTGAATCTAAAGCTAATGCTTCTTATCTTAAAATAATAGCTGATACAGAGTACAGTGCTCTTCCCTCCCATCCAAGAATATCCATAAAAGCTAAAAAACAAAAAATATTGAAAAGAAGTCAGTCTGGGTCAACTGCAACAAGAAAACATTAAATGTAAAAATAGTGGAGCACTGAAAAGATGACCATAGAATCATAAAAAAACTTGACTTGGAAGGGACCCACAAGGGTCATCAAAGTCCAACTCCTGGGCCTGCACAGGACAGCCCCAAGAGTCACACCATGTGCCTGAGAGCATTGTCCAAATGCTTCTTGAACTCTGTCAGGCTTGGTGCAGTGACCACTTCCTGGGGAGCCTGTTCCAGTGCCCAACCACACTCTGGGTGAAAAACTTTTTCCTAATATCTAACCTAAAACTCCCACCTTCAAACACTTTAAATTAGCCTCTTTAAATGGAAATTCCTAAAACTGTAGCAAATCTGACTTGCACAAAATGTCTTTTTTTCCTGATCTGTTAAACTACACAAAGGAACATTCAGGTTATGACCTTGGTTTGGTAAGGATAAAATACAGAACCCCTTTGTCCAGAGGCAAAATTTGGCTTCCTCTTACCTGCGAGAGGTTCTGCAGGGAGTTTCTGATGTCATGTAGGACCCTGCGTAGCTGCATCTCCACAGTGGAAGGTGGGTTCGTGCCAAGAGGACGATGAGGAACTCCATGCCTTGGAAAGAAGGGACAGCTGAAGGGGGAAAGCATGGCACTGACGGAAGAGCCGGAGATGCTTGGGACACTGTGGGTGCTGAGCGTCCTCATGTGCTCACACAGTGGCCTGTCCTGCCACTCACTGGGGAGTGAATGGAGGGAGCACGTGGACTGGGACATGGCTGCTGGCGTGTGCAGGGGGCAGCTCTGTACCCTGGTGGGACTGAGCTCCTCAGACAGCCTGCTGGGCCCGGCCTGGGGCCCCTCTTTCTTGGATGATGAAGGCGCAATAAACAGTGTGGATTTGCACACAGGATGGCTGGAGGCTGCCTCATCCTCATTTCTGTCATTCTCAGACACGGCTTTCTCGTCCTCCTCCACTCGTGTGTACTTGTAGGTGAAGGAAGGAGGACTGCAGAGTGTCTCTCTTCCTGGAGTTAACTGAACATTCACAGAGGACACCACTTTCACTGGACTCAGCAACGCAGTTGGGAGAGATTGAGACCGCCTTAGAGGATAGCCTGATTCAGCAAACCAGAGTCTCTGCTTCCTCAGAAGATCTTTTGACTTCAGCAGAGTGCACCTGGCCTTGGAGTCAGGTGAGCTGATGATTCTCATCTCAGCTCTCTGCAAGGCAACATGAACTCTGTCCACAGATGATGGGGAGGAGCCACCATCTTCCAGAGACTGCATCGACTTGAGGATATGGTGTGTATGGTACTGAGGAAACTCAAACACACTGCCCTCCTCCAGCAGGTCTGATTCTTTTTGCTCACTGGAAATGTCTTCCTCTTTAGAGCTGACCTGTCCTCGGACTGCCTCTGATATGTGAGTTGACTTGCTTTCTTGTCCTGGATTCTGTTCAGTTTTATAGTCACTAATTTTTCTATCTTCACTCCTTCTTCTATCAGAAGATGCCCCTACCTTTCGTCTCTCTACTTGAGAGATAATATCCTCTTCATCATCATCATAATCCTCCTCCTCATCATCATCTTCCTCCTCCTCCTCCTCAAACTTATCAAAACAGGGCAGTTCCTTGGGTATCAGTGTCTTCTGTTCCTCACTGTGAGATGTCACAGTTGTTTCACTGTCACAGCTGTCAGCACTGCTGCCCATGCCCTGCAAAGACTCCTGAACCTAGGAAAGATGGGAGACAGCACAGGAGTGAATGTACTGGAGGTTCAACTACTGCCTTCTCAGGAGTCAGGCTAGGAGTCCAAAAACACATTCATTGGGTATTGAGGTGGGGAGCAGAAAGACTAATGCAGTTAGTGTGCAGGAAAAACATTGAAGGAGAACAAAAATACCATGGTATCAGATACATTAGAAGTATAGTGGAGTATGGCACCAAAAGGAGATTGTTATTTTTCGAAAGAGAAAACTCTTCACACATTTCTTTGATTTGACAATAAATTCTATATCGTAAGAAGAATAGAAGTGGCAGAAGAGTAAGAGGAAATAGAGTAAAATCCTAGTATTTTAGGAAGTGATGACAAACGTATAGCTGGGTTGTGGTACAAAGCATCTCCCATTTATAAAGGCTCACAGCACTGAAATGAAGAGTAGCATTAGGAAATGTATACAGAGAAGTAAGGAGAACTGCAGACTACTGAAACTGTGTTCCAGGACAACTAAGAATGGGAAAGCCAGTCTGCCCATAAACTCAGTCTGTTTTTAGTTAAAGAACTGTTGAAGACTGAGAATCTCACATAAGGATGTTAATCTCAACTGAAGACCATATCCAGTACTATTAGCCCAGCCTTCCTTTCTCCTGATGCTCGTTCCCCTTTTCATTCTAAACCACAGTTTAAACCAGAACACATATATGAAGGAGTCGCTTATTTAATAGGTAACAAATGGCAGGAAAAGCATCTAAGAGAAAGGAAAAAAGAAGAGGTCTATGCATTGCAAAGCATTTTCTTGAAGCTGGCCTGACTGACTGGTGTATTTACAAGTGGACAAGACATTTTCCTAAAAGTATGTGGTATAAAGTACAGTCTTGCAAGTTTCCCATAGTTGACACATGAACTGTAAGTTTTCCTATCTCTAATTTCTGCAGCTCTTGCTGCTATTAGGATATTAATTATTAGTTCCTTCTAAAGAGATTACTTACGATGTTTGTCAAGCAATAGTTCCTTCTCCAACCATCTAGATTTCAGCCACGAAGGTCATCTTCGTAAGTATGTACCTAACTTTGTACCCACTGGCACAGCCACAAATTATTATGAAAGACTGTGCAGGTTCAGGTATTTTTCAATTTAAAGGTACTAAAAGAACAAAATATTATAATGTCTAGGTGAAATCGTGTGGGCTACACATGTGTCTATCTGTGTCCTAATCCTCCACCACATTGTTCAACTATGAGTAAGGCATAAGAACTTGGATGGAGAACTTTGGCTTCTTTGGTAACACAAACCTCCCCCTGCAGAATATCCCATCTCAATGTCAAAATCCCCCTCAGAAATCTTAATTTTGGAAGTCAGAGACGAAAGTCAATATGGTTCAAATTTTGAGTTCTCCCCTGAGTTTCAGAGGAAGGCTCTGGGTGCTAGAGTCAATAATTTAACAGTAGATGGCACTAAATTACCATACTTTTAAGAAACATTATATACTCCTCTGTATCCCTGGTTCTCTTCACAGAACAGGTTCTCTTCACTAGCTGCCAAGTTCTCATTTCCCCTAGCTGCATCATTCACCCATATTTTCTGAATTCAGCTCAGCACTTGGTCTGAATAAAGCAGTGAAGGTGGCAGAGGAGAGCCTAGCAACTCCATGGCACAAACCTTGTGCAGTCTCAATATACCTTTTCAAAACAACATAAGAGAAAACAGAAAAATCTCTTCCCTTTACAGCCAACACAGATAACTCCACCAATATTCCAGTGAAGGGGCACTTAGCTGCAACATGGTTTTAATGGGCTCTTAATCAGGTTGCAACCAACAGAAAGATCAGGCGTGACCAACTCTCCTTCTAACATGCCTGTCAACTTCAGTGCATTTGCAGTTTAGTAGAGAGCTGTACAAGTATGTCAGATACTTATGCTCTTTGCAGGGACTCAGGATCATTTTTCCCTTTATTATTATTTCTTGCTCTTGGAAAGCATTAAGCTCATGTTTAAGGGAGACAAAGACTAACCCCATCTTGGCTTTTATTTTATTTCAACTCACTTGAAAAACTACTAAATAGGAAAGTCCAGAATACCAGTACTGAAATGAAAAAGCAACACTGATGGATGGAGAAGGTGAAAAATCTCTTCCTAGTAACTGCCTAACAGCTTTTAAAATGCTTGGTGTGCCACAAGGAAGAAACATATGGTAGCATAAGAAACAGTTCAGCAGATACAAGCTATAGAAATGAAATTGCTGGAGGTACCCAGAATCCCATCTACTCCTTTGGGCTGTGGTCTAGGTCCCAGAAATAGCTGGCCTTGAGGACAGGATCCCACTCCAGGCTTTTCTTTGTCTGATTGACAGGCCAATCAAATAATGGCTATTACTGTGTGAATGTTTTAGTGGAAGGAGGAGAACAGCTCTCCAAAATATCAGATACAATGCTGTGCAAGCACATGTATTGAGCAGACACCTAAACACCATGCTGGGAAAAAAGCTTTCCCTGAGACATGCGGTCTCTGGTCAGCATCACAGCAATTTCTGGGACCAAGATCAAAGGAACTGGAACAAGAAAGAGCATGGAAGCTCAAGATCAACTAAAATTAGTCTATCTTCACAGTAAAGCTAGTGTGAAATTGTTTTCATTTTCTGTCACTTGTTAATTAAAAACAAAAAAAAGAAAAAAAAGAAAAATATGCAGGGGGTGGGGGAGAGAAGAAAAAAGAGAGTGGGAAGGCAACAATTATAAAAAGAATGAAATTATCAGCAGAATAGCTATAATCTTTCAAGACCTTAATCTCTACCCACTACTGAGAGTAATCGACTACCAGACAGTGAGAAAAGATACACCAGAAAGAGCAAACAGGATATATTGAACTTAGAGCTTATTCCAGTCCCAAGTATACCCAGATTAACCTACCAGAAAGGCTTTCAAATTTGAACAGAGCTCTGTAAGGGACTCGGGAGGTCCAGCTCTGAAAATTATAACTTTACAGGACCTAGACTGACAGTCACAGTAGCAGTCAAACATCAATATCCCTCCTATCCTCCCCTGCTGTTTCACACTAATCAGGAGTATTTCAACCACGGGTTGAGAGCCTTACCTGAAGCTGATTGAATGGAGAACAATCTGTAGAGTCCTCAGCGAAGCCACTGCTGTCAGAGTGCTGACTCGCTGTCCGTAACAGCTGATCTGTTTAAAACAACCAAAACCCAACCGTAATTACTTTACAAATCACAGCCTTTCAAGACCAATCACATTCAATACATGCTTTTCTTTTACATCAAAATAACATTAAGTAGGTAATACAATTGCTTTTCAAGTTCCACTTTGAACAAAACAGAGAAACAACTTGTTTGTTTCAAGCAAAGTCTCTCTCACACAAAGCCCTACTTGTGAAACTTCAAGCAGCAAGAAGAGAAATGGAAGTACTATGGAAAGAAGAAGAAGAAAGAAGAAAAGATGGAAGAGAAACCATCTTTTACATTTTTCCTTCCTGTGCTATGGAAAAAAACCTCTGCAGATATTGCCACCATTGGAGCTTTCCTTTCACAAAACTACCTCACTGGTTAATTCACATGCAGGCTAGTTGAAGAGCTGTTTTGTGTTGAAAAGTACAGATTTGACACCTCTCCTAATCATGGAGATACTGAAGATCACTGGTCTCCTACCAGCCTACCCCACCCCATACACCCAAAGGAACAACATCACATGGGCAGAGAGGGCCACGTGGAGGACTCTGCCAACTGCTGGAGAAGGTCCACTGCTGGTTTAGCAGACAAATGCAGAACATCCCTTACACATCAATGGGCAATCTGCCAAAGCACATTCCCAGTGCTCGTTTCATACACGCAAGATAAGATCCTCCTGCTTGTTCCTTTCTACTCACATTAGGTAAGCATTAAAATAGCCTAAAGAGGCTCTAAAACCCTAAGTGCTTCCCAGGAGTGATTTCCTCTGGTGCAAGCACTGCAGTCACTAAGCAGCTTTGCAGGGAGATCTCAGGAAGCTCTGCAGTACACTACTGCATGTATATCGCTCCTGACTGGATACAGGAAGCACCCACCAAGTGCAAGGTTTACCTTATGGCACCAGAAACATTTTACTCAGCCTGAGGCCAGCATGGGCAACAGCCTTATCTCACCTTTAGGTCACAGCAGAGTAAAAAGCTTGGAGATGGGAAGAAACTACAGTGGCCTGTAGTCCCCAGACCCCTGCCACCTCCTCCTCTTCACCCTTAGGTGAGTGATTGCTGTTGTCTTCTCCAAGGCTGAATGCAGAATTTTGCCCCACTTAAATGTTATCATATAATTAACCGCAGTTCACAGCTCAATGCTTTGCCATGTGTTATGAAAACTCTTCTGAAACAGTTGGATATTTTTTTTGTATGTTTTTTAGTATTAATTTTGATAAACATTTTACTAACACAGAAATAAGTAAGAGCCTGCACAGTCTGTGAACACCAGTAGAGGCAAACTGCCCACTAAGCTTCTGTATCAGTGATGTCACACAGCTTTAAGGGAGTGCCTTTCAAATTGTGCTGCTGTGCTGTTATCACGGTAGCCACAATATCCTGCGATGACAAACAAGTTTTCTACCTCAAGACAGACATCCCCACCCAGCTCCCAGTAAAGACAATGGAAATTACTTCCCTGAGAACTGGATCTTGTTAACTGCCCAATTCAATTAATACAGCTGCCATGAACAGCTTGTCACTACAGCTGAGGCTGGGGGGAAGCTGTTACCTTCTTCAAGGTGAACAGTTACCCACTTCTGTTGCCAGACATTTTGGCCTCCTCTGTCTCTTTTCATATCTGGTGAATTTTAATTTAAGAGAAAAGACCACTACTGGTGAAAGCCTTAGCCTCTCTTAGGGAAGAGATCCTCACTAGTCCAGATAAAGCAATTCACCAGTGCACGTGCTGGCATCTGTTTTCATGCGCATGAAGTTCATTACTGCTCAATAGAATACTGACCAGCCCTTCTATTTCCTTCTCAGTCAGTATTTCCTTGTCAGCTATAGAAAGGAAAATTACACCTATATGTTTTCTCAAATCAATTCTTGGTCTTCTCAGAGACACAGTACTAAAGTTAAAATCCATCTTTTAGATAATTTTCTATAGCATTGGTTATTTATGCACATTCTTTGACAGCCTTACAGGACAGATACTGCCAGTCAAGGGATCAGCCCAGAGCAGTCATTCACATCGGCCTCATTTATTCATGGCAAGTGACTGGCACAGTATGAACAGATTCAAACTGCCTTGGTTCCACCTCAGGAGACACCCCCTTAATACAGTCATCCCTTGCTTTCTGTGTGACAGAGCTGCTAGGATTTTTTTAACATTTTAAAGCAAATCAGAAAAGACATGTTTTCTGAGTAGTCATTTGCTACCACACGTTACCCTTGTCTTTTGCAAGTTCTTAAGAGTTCTCCATGACACCACTGTGATGTAAATGCAGTAAAAAATTATAAAGAACTGGAATCTCTACTGAACCAGTAGTGAAATGACAAGGTTTGGTTCTGCAAAGACTGGAAATACCAACTAGTACGCTGGGATATACTGATAGATAATGGTATCCACCCTTCTTGACAACTACTGATCCAGCTATACAGCCTGCGCAGCAGGCTGGATATCTCTTGGATTCAAGCAAACAAAGGGAAAATACAAATACATTTTTTTAAAAGCTACAGAGTTACATTTGGCACTTAATTAACTGCCTCCTGGTAAAGGAGAATGTTAAGAGAAGGAGTTTGTGATGAGATATGGCTCTGTCTCTTCACCTCGAGTGCAGAAAAGTCAGCACCAAAGGTTGGGTTATAGGGGCCAGCCTGGGATCATACCTTGCCCTGTGTAACCCCAGCAAGGCAATTGTACCTTCTGCAAAAAGGTGCCACTGCACAACACCGAATCTGCCACCCAAAGCTACTGTCAACACTACAGAGAGGAAATCTGAACTACTGGGAGGAGGTCAGGGGCAGGATAATAAGGAAAGTGTGGGAGAAGGAACCAGCCATGACAAACAAAACCAGCAGGAACAATCGAACTCCCATCCCAGTTTAACAGAGCACAAATTAAAATGCCTCTTGGATTGTTGTTTTAAGCTATATAAAAAGAAAATCTAAGTATATTTAGGCATTGAATATGTGTCAAAAAATGTGTGTATTCATAAATAAACTAAAGAAACTGAAACTGTTTTAAACAAAGAACACATGATGAAGAAACAAGTCTGTGGTTTACAAAACCTGAGAGCAGATTCATCAGAGCACCCCTATCAGGGAAACGATTAGTTCATCTATTGTAACATAATAATCAACTACCAGTGGATTGTCAGTCTCACCTCTCCTGCATCACTCAACTGCTCACACAGAAGAGGAGAAGAAATGTGTGGAAACTCTCTATGAAGCTTTAGCATTTGTTACCTGCACTACTGGAAAAGCTCTAATGCACTTTACATTTTATGAGATAATTAATAAATTAACATTCCCAACTTAACTATAAAGTATTTCATTATGGGATTAAATATCAGCTGTCCCTTTTTCACATACTGATCACACCCTGCACCCCAGCACTAACAAAACCAGCCCAGTAGGGAGCCCTGCTGCAAAAACTCGTTGAGTCCCTGAGGATTTCCTAGCATCTGGACAGATAAGCACAGACTTCCACAAATACTAAATCTGTTCCAGATGTTTTCTTCTCACTCCCCCATCTCCAATCTCCTGTGGAGCTGCACCCACAGAGAGCTATAAATACAATAATATATTAAGGACAGGAAGTGCTGATGATGTGCTTTCTTCCCTTTCAAGAACTAAATTTTCAAAACCAGTAACTGCTTTTGACTATCAACATAGGATGCCTTAAAAGAAACAGGCCTGCAGCTACTGAAAATTTCACAGAGCCATTGATGCCAACAACCAGACATTCACGAATTACAGTGTCTTGAGAACATTTTGTCCTCTAGGCATTGTACCTGTATTTGTCTTGCTTTTGGGGCATTTTTTGGAATGGAATGTGCTGCTGTATGATTCTGTCAGTAAGAATTTTGGTTTTGAACTAACAAACCTTTCTACCAGATAACTTTGCAATAAGCTTATTTTTATAGTAGACATTTATCAGTGCTGTATATTTGCAAATTAGCTGAAGCTTTTCATTCTTGTGTTCCTAAAAAAAACTGAAATAAGAAACATGCTTTAATTGTGAGTCTAAGCAACAGCAGACTGTGCTGTTAAACCATAATAGTCAACAGTCAACCAGACTATTTCAATAGGAAAGAGAATCTCTTTTTTTTTTATTTGAATACTTCACTTCTTATTAAAGGCCCTCTTAACATGCCTTACAAACTGTTGTAAATGTCAGAGAAAGCATCCACAGCCTTCTGCGTAGATGTAAAATGACTGCAAGGTTTATAATAATCTGTAGCAAAGAACACCAACCCTGCTAATTGACAAATACCACCACATGAAAAAAAGTACAGAAGTATTCCTTTAGGGGAAGCATTCATCTGGAAGAAATTTTTTGTTTATGGGTGCTTATGCACAGTAGAGACAAAGCCATTGAAAAAGGTGGGTTTGTATAAGGACCATTGACTGAAATCACAGTGCAACAGAAGTCCTGTGGTTGAATTTCATGCTGATCCCACCTCATAAGTTTGCTAGTGAGAGTGGCATTTCACACTCAGCCACAATGGCCAGCATTTTTAATAAGTGACCGTTAACTTTGGATGCCTTCACACTTGGTGAACATCCACTCTCTGAGAAAGCAGGCCTCTATGTTGTCTCATGTTGTACAACTTGCACAAAAAATTTTGGCTACAGTTTTGTTACGTTTTGGGTTAAGTTCTCTATCAAATGTTCTCCCTCTTGGCAACTTTACTGAAATCCACATAGAACAAAGTCCTAAGTTTTTCACATCTTCCAGGTGAAATAAAACGCTGGTCTCAAACTAACGTTTAGCAAATGTGCAGGCGTTGATACCCCTGTTAGGTAAGTCATAGAAAACTCTAGACAATGCCTGCCTGATAATACAGTGTCACCACTAATCTATGTCAAGTGTATTCAGAAATAGGTGGGACACCAGTGCCTGGGAAACATGACCCAGCATGGCCTGCTTCTGTCAGACTGAAGTCCCATTGCTAGAACTGTTGGTACCTTTCAGCAGGTACACACAGGACCATCTGACTTTGTTGCATGGTGGAAGAAGAGGGTAAAATAACTACTGGGAGCAGAAAACAAAATTAGCAATTCAGAAGATGAAAAAATTATTTTTCTCCTCCCTTACTGCAGCTCCTGGTTCCTTACATTGGTTTTCTCTGAAAAGCTCTTCCTGAAGCTGGAGAGGCCATGGAAACAGGAGACCTGCCCTGTAAAGACTACACCTCTTTTCATGTAATCATGTAAAGCAGGTGGTAATGAACTTCAAAATCAGCTAAGGAAGAAGTACTGGGAACAGTTAGAGGTTCAGTTTCGGGCAATCCTTAGTGGCCTATGTTTGTAGCAGAGGAAGCTTAGAGAGCACCAGGCTGTGTTGTGCAAAAACGCTGATGAACAAGTAGCACAAGCTATCACCACTAACCAGGCATTACCCTCAACACTTAGTCCAGGGCACTCTCAACTATGTTAATGCAATTCAGCCGACAGTTCACAGGACTGCCAATTCATTTGTGAAAATGCAAATAAGATTATCTCTGTTTCTTGTTTTTCTGCCTCTCTTTAGTATCTAGAGATACTAGGGATGTTTCACCAAGAAATTGCTTCTCATTTCACCAAGAAATTGCTATGCACCTCACTAAGTGCAACAAGCTCTAGTTCTTCTTAATTAAATGTATCAGCTAGAGAAGGACTTCACTTACCAATACTGGGCAAAGAAACAATCACAAAATGAACTTAAAAGTCAGCTTTTTACCCCTCCCAAGCCAAAAACCACATAAATAAGAACTTGACATGAAAGCACAAACTAAGTGAACCACAACAGCCAGTGTACAGCGTTTTCCATGTGAGGGACTATGATTTCCACGTGGGTGTAGACACTAGTTTTCTGTGCAGGCAGCCTGCAGACAGAGCAGTAGTGCATAGAGAAAAGCTGCATGTATCATGCAATTTAGGTTTAAAACAACATAATTTCAGTTTAAATGGGTATCTTAAATTACAGGATCTACTAAGGAAAAAAAAATCCCACACAATCTGAATTAACATTGCAGGCCATCTGAGCTATCATCAATTATACAAAAGTGAAAACAGCCAGTGAGGTTATAGGGCTGTTGTCTTGCCTGTAATTTGATTGATTGCCGCTTTGTAGTAATGTTCTCTGATTTAGATAAAAAAGAAACACAGAACTATTTTATTTCTAGACAGAAAACAAATTTTAGAAGCTTAAAATATCTGAAACAGCCTTTCAGAGATGAAAGGACACTCAGCAGTCTGCTGTCTCACAGAAGTTGCAGTCTACTCACCTTTCCTTGACTTGGTCACTGCTAGCTGGTGTGTAGCTGAAACGTGAGGTAGATCCCCCTCTGTACTCTGGATCTATCAGGAAGAGGAGATGAATATTTTGTTAGGCCAACTGGAATATGTTCCTGTGCTTAAGAATGCTTAAGGTATATGCACTGCACATGCAGGAGGAGGTTTTGTTGGTTTTTCTTCCAATTCAACAGCCTATACTGATCGAAGGAGCAAGTCGTAATCTTGAACCAACTTTTATCAGGCATTCAGCAGTGCTCCTGGAGGAGAACAGTGATCCTTGGGCAGCACCTCCCACCACAGCACAGGACTTCCCTCTGGTTGCACACAGCGTGCACAAAGACCTGGAAATCACATCCTGTGACAACACAGAGCTCTCAGTTCCTCTTTGACAAAACACTAAAATTACTGTGTGGAAACACCTCTGACCACCTTTACACTGCTGTCTTTTTCCAGTCAGAACTCTTGGCCCTTCATTTGAATATAAAGAACAAGTACAATACATTTAGAAAAATGTATCAGAAGGTCAGCACACAAGGACTGTCATCTGCTGCCCTACCAACTATTTCCTACAAGCCACCAGTCCTCCAGCAGAAGGACCCAGACCCAGCCAGAACCTACTCCGGACATCCCCACGGCACTACTCGTGGAAATACTTCTTATGTCTTCCAGTACAGAAAAGGAAGACAACATATTCATATCCACGCACATTTCAACTGGGAAACTTAAAACTACATAAAAATGAATCCTTTTACTCAATAACTTTGTGAAACACAGTATTATTAACAAAGCAGTTCTCAGGCAAACGTTCAAACAATGAAAAGAATATGCTTAAAATCTCAACAGAGAGGCCTTTGTTTAGTTCAAAACCAAGAATATGTTCTGTCTTTTGTCTGATCCAGAAAAAATTTTAAGGGATCACATGCAAGTCTACATGCATAACGCCCCAATCCAATTATCCACAACCCTTCCCTCTAATGGGCTGCCAGCCCAGTTTCAAAATTATCATGCAATGAATTTATATCCATTTTTTATCAACTTATCATTAATTTTATCAAATTATCAAAAATCAAGATACTGATGTTGATAAGCCAAAATTAGTATTTGGCTAAAGAAGAGGTTGTATCTGTATTGGTATCATGTGTATAGGAGCCACAAGGGTGCATTTTCTCAGTTACAAGGGTTTTGAGGATTACTTGGCCTGAACTTTTCACCATTAATAAGTGAGCAGCATTACTTTTGCACAATAAACCTAGTGGCTTCTGTTCCTTTAGGAGATGAAGGCTGTACCAAAGGCGTAAATCCTTATTTCATCCAAATGCTGGGGAGCATAGAAGGGGCTCACCATTTAAAATTAGGAAAAATTTAGTTTTTTTTTTTAAACAAGGAACAGCAAGTAATCTCACAAACACTTTAATAAAACTGGCCCTCCAGGGAAGGTGTCCTGATTCTCTCAAACCTCCCAGTTTCTGATGGCTAAATGTGCAGCCTTCCAACATTTCTAAGCCTCTTCCCATTTTAAATACCGTCCACCTCCTGTCCTTGGCTGGGAGATGGCATTCCAACTGTGTCCACAGCACGGTGCAGCTCCCCAAGCATGCAGAAGCTCCTTCCCCATCCCTTCAGCCTATATTCATGCTGGTAAATGACCTTCAGGACTGTCATTGGCCACCTCAGGAGTGGGTGTTTGGGGGAAATCCTGCCCTGACTCGCTCCCACACTAGCTATCTTCACAGCCACAGACTTCCGAAGGGCACACAAACCTCAAAGGCACTCATAAGCATGGAAAGAACTTCCTTGATATATCTGTCATCTTTCTTATGCATAAGAATGCACGCCACGCCAAGCTAGGAAAACAGGGGGAGGAGTTATTGTCACTGTTTCTAATACAGTTTATTGTTCATTACACCCTGCTTAGAGACGCACAAAAATAAAATCACACTGCCAGGAATTGTTCTAAAACTGAATCTCTCCCCCCAGGGATCTGTAGGCAGTTGATAAGTATATACTATATTCCATCGACAAAAAATTCACCACAATCCCATCCCACATCATATGTTGTCTTGCCAAAACAGCTGTGTTTATGCCTGGCATCACTGCGTGAAGTGTGTCAACCAAAACTTCGTGAACACATCCCATTTGCGCAGAATTCAGCGAGTCTTTACTGTCCAACTTACTCTGAAGGAAAAACCCACTCCTCTTTTTAATATACACACATACCTGCATATATATAAAATACATTAATTGTTTCAGTTTTGCCCTAGGGTACCAAAAATGGATTTCTCCTCTGAAATATGCAGCAGAATGCATTGCTGCTCAGTCCCCTCCAATTGTGCCAACGCAAACATTTTTGTAGCTACACAACAAGCTGTATCAAGAAAATTATCTGGCTGAAAACTAAGCCAGGAAAAAGAAATAAATCAAAATACACCGGGTTTCTTTTTCCCCTCTCAACTGGACCAGTCCTTTGTTCTGGTTCAGTAGATGGCCACACAACACGTGGTGGGTGAGGACACACTGGAATAAACATAGCAGGAACCACAAGAGGCTTGATTACCCTTTTTTTTGCTTAATGAGTGCCTTCAGCTACAACGTTAGTTGATCTAGAAGATCATGTCATGACAATATGACACTAGACACAGTATCTACTAAATCATCACTTCATCATTTGCTATAAAACTCTGGGGCTTTTCTATTCACTTGCTTTCTTCATTTCACCAATGAAATCACAATATCCTTAATTTTATAAATCTATTTCACATAGACAAAGAACTTAACTGCTGAACGTTTAAGAGACACTGAAATGTGTCCACAAAAGTATCTACTAATTTAAAAATTTTGAGACAGTTCTTACAATTCAAGCTGCAAGTCTAAATTGCATTTTTGAATTTGTAGGCTGCATGTTTACTAGCCTAATGAACAAATTACTCACAGGAACCTGGTAATTAAAATTCCTTTGGGACAATTATCAATATAAGAATGTATTTCTGCATTTATGAAGATATTAAAATACAGCTAGCACAGAATTTGTACCTAAGCCATTGCCAAAAGTCATGTCACAGTGACTTTCAATGTGCTAATTTCCAGAGAACAAATAAATCAGCTTACAGTAGATTATTATCAAAACCAAAAGCTGCACAAGATGAGCACCTCACACTGCATGAAAGCCCCTCTTCTGTGTCATGCAGCAAAACTCTTTATTCACAAATTTATCTTTAATCAACATCAATTAATAAACTGAATTTACTTTTAAGCAACAAAAGTAATGATTTCTAGTTAACAATTTAAGTCAAATAAAAATTAAAACCCCAAGGCTTTGGTGCATACAAAGCCTAACCTAGATCTACTTACACAGGGAAAACTTCCTAAGAGTTACACCAGTGAGTGCAATTACCTGAATTTGATTAAAAAAAAAAAAGAATGAGAACTTTCCCACTGACTCTTAGGAACAACAGCAGCAGCAGTACCAAGTAACTTCATTAAGAGGATCAATTAGAGCAGCCTGCAACTGCTGAGAAAGTGCAACACTCAGGGAATTTAAAGTATTCCTGGAGAAAACACTGTCAACTACACAGGAGGGAACATTCCTCTGCTGGCAGACAGCGAGTTATGTAAACTGTATGCACAAAGAAAGTCATGTATCTTCACTCACCTCTTCCATCTCAAAGGAGTCCTTCTGCTGCAGCATTAGGTTTGTTATGGACGGGTTTGCGAGGGGAGCGCAGGGGTCTCTACCTGGCGATGCTGTGGACAGTCTCTGTGTCAGGACACTGCTGTCGGATGTACTGGAGCTGCTGCTGAGGCCTGGCGAGTCCAAAAGACCGGGTTCTTCACATGGTCTGTCCTGGGCACTTGCCAACCTGCCACCCTGCCCATCTGCTGGAGGCATAGTACCCTCTTGTGCATCATCAGTCACAGCAGGGAAGTGCGCAGGTCTCTCTGTGTTCGCAGCCTTTGTCTGACTGCTGCCTATCTCCTCCTTTACAGTAGCCAAAAAAGAGGGACAGTCTTTCTTTTTAGGATATTTTGGCAATTTAGATTCATTTTTCACATCATTTTCCTCACTCCCTACTTCAGCTGGACTTTTCCCTTTTTCAACAGGCGAAGGACTTGAGGAGCTGCTGCCATCAGCTTGCTGTGTGCCACACAGATTGAGTTTTGACAAGGTTTTCATTAACCGACTGGCTGTATTGCTGCGATTCAGAGGGGGAGGGCTGGATGCCTCCTTGCTGGAAGACACTGAATTCATACTACCAATTTTCTGCAAAGGAGTCCCAGAGACTTGAGAATACAAAGAAGAAAAAGCATTGGCCACAGTAGTGAGCACTTCAATCTGACGAAAACGACCTGCACAGGAACAAAACACAAGGCGTATCTGAAGAGGGAATTTTGATCATAACTTCTGCCCAGCCCCACAAACCTCCTCCTACTTTTATCAAGTGCCCCTAAGGCTGAATGAACTGTAACATGAAAGTGACACTGCACTATGGAAAAAAAGAAGAACTTCTACAAGAAACTTTACTAAATTCACAAGAACAGCATGCCAAGTTCTCCCAAAGTAAGTAAGTGGCGTATGTGTGTGAATGCAAGTTTATTTACAAAACGCTGGAAAGAAAGTGTTACTCGCATTGCTCTCTCCATCTACAACTACAAAAGGCCAGCTATGCCCTCATTTCAGCAACACTCATTACAGATCCAACAAAGCTCCTGTCCAAGTCAATAGAAAAACTGCCCCAGATTTCAACAATGACAAAAATAGGTCACTGCCACCCAGAAAAAAATCCCACCCAGAGACTGAAGAACACCAGAAACAGAGGGATATTGCTATTTGTTTCAGTGCTCTAAAGCTGCAACAGAAGACAAGATTAGAGCAAGAGATGAGAATGATACAAACCAGAAGGCAGCGTACCTTACAGGATGCCTTTTATTTCCCTCCCCCACTACAAACCCCTTCCACTTGCCCCAAGGAGTACCACCCTGGTGGTCACCTCTTGCCTATTTAAGACCAAGCAAGAGTTTTATTATGAATTCTGAATGGAATTTGGCCTTTAGGCTGTAACTGAGTTTTGCCAGAATATTAGATACGCACCTCTTTTGGGATTGTTTACATAGTTAATAAACTCATAAATAAACTGTGCTTCAAAAACATACTTACTTGTTAAAGCAAAACTTGGATTTTCCACTTCCATGCGCTGTATTTGGGCATTCAAGAACACTTTGATATCTATCCCTCTGGCAAATGATGATGAATTAAAAAATCTCGCTGGAATTTTTGAAGCAATATCTGGTTCATCTCTTCCAAACCCAAGGTTATAGAGCACTTCTTCAGGATCTTCCTCATAAAGCTCCAGTAATTCAGAAACGCTAGACAAATGAAAGATGTTTACCATCTACCTGTATCCTTTCAAGATCCACTCCCTTCTGTCCAGCTGCTAACTCAGCCCAGTAACCCTTTTGGTTTATTGAACTTTTGACTCCTATAGCTCAACCTAGTTTTGGAAGTAATTGTGGAGATCTCTGCATCTAAAGTTTTGATTCTGATGACGAGAACCATTGGCCCAGACACATCACAGATCCAATCATGTCATTTCTAAAATCAGTCCTATTCTGCAGAGCTCAAATTTTGAAATGCCATTAAAATTTCATGCCTTTTTAATGTTTAGGTCCATTTGTTAGCATTTATTGAAAACCACAACTAAAAAAGTTAGAAATTTTTCAAGCAACCAAATGAAAATTCCCTTCTCAGCTACTAAATGCAACAATGCACATAAAACAAGCCAAGTCCATTTAACTGAGAAACAGACCTTCAAAGCATAGTACTCTTTTACCTTGAAACAGTTGTGCTGCTCTTCCCAGAGCCGGTAGAGTTCATACTTCTCCCCTTCTGGTGGAACTGCAGCCTCCTGTCCTTTGCCGGTACACCATTGCTGTCAACACAAACAGAGAGGACCCCTGCAATAAACCTCTTCTGTTCAGGGACTTGATCCTCTGTCTTGCTGGAGAGCTAACCCTCCAGCACTGCTGAATTTCTCTTTTCCCCTTCAGTGTTATCTGGTTTATATTAGCCATGTCATTTATTGAAATACAGAAACAAAAGCAGACCCTGGGCCACCTCAGTAAAAATGTCCATAGACAGTATGAATTTAAAGGCAAATGCGAGCTGAGAAAACAAACCCTGATCTGCCCTTGCTGCCCCACCCTCCCTGTTCCCACCCTCCTCCAGTAAGGAAGCCCAGCCTCGGGTGAGCTGTCAGTGAGCTGTCCTTGCCCTGCCTTTTCCTGCCTTCCCTGGGCTGCTGCCTCTTCCAGCAGGACCACCCTTCCATCCAAGGCCACCCTCCCCACGCCCTGGGTACCCGGCTCACCCCAGCTGCCACCTGCCTGCAGCAGCCCAGGACTGCGATCTGCCTGGACCTGGCTGGGGAAGCTGAAGAGGCTCCAGGCAGGGGGAAATGAAGCAAGACAAGCTCCAGCCCACACTGCTAGCCAGTCTCTTTCCCAATCCCAAACTATTTCTTCCCTGCATCTGGAGAAGCTGCCTGAGCATTAGGTGGTATCCTGGGTTCAAACATACTTTTACTGCTAATCTCCCTGGGGAACAAGCTGTTCCCCCTGAGAACAGCCACCAAGAAACCAAAAGCAGCAGAGGATTCACCTAAGAGTGTGTATTTATTTATGGAGCCTAGCTCATGAGCAGAGAGGATGCTGCCCACAGGGGCTGTGCAGTATTCGCTGAAGTCTCAGTGGGGTTTTAGTTTTAGCACATTTTATTTAGAAGCTCTAACCATCTCTCCTCTCTCAAAGTCTTTTTTCCCCACTCCCAAAAGACGTCTGCTGTGACAGGCAAAACTAATTTTCCCTTGAAATTTCTGAAACAGTGAGCAATCAGTGAGGCAAAGAAGGTTAATCATGCTAAGTGACTATGAGTTGTCATTTCTCTGTTTTCCTCCTGCTACTCCAAAATATATGTCAGGTCTGCTGAAAGAATAAATTTTTTTTTCTGAATTTTTTTTTCTGCACCTCCTAATGACTGTTTCTGTGTTATCTGGATCTTTTCCTTCCCTTTCATGTAAACAGACATGAGCAGAAGAGCTTTAGCTCTGTGGTAGACCCCATGACTTCTACTGCCCATTCTCCCTCCTGCCTTTCAGTATAAATATTCCTCTGAAGTAAACAAACACAAAAAAAGATCTTTACCATGTTTCTGTTTGGGTATCACTCCGTAGATGATTAGCTGTAGAGAAAGAAGAAGAAGAAGTTACATCCAGACCTCTTCATAATTACACTTCTCACAATCAGTATGAAGAAGCAGACAGTGAGCACGTTTACCAACAGTTCTGCATAAATCAGATTTTACTTTTTCCATATAAATGTGATTGTCAAGGGTTTCTAGTATACTGCTGATATAAAGATGATCAGGTTTAATCAAGCTCTGTTTAAAATTAAATCTCACACGGACACACGTTTACACACTGTCATTAATCTTATTACTCAAAATTTAAATTGTGATAAGGTGGTAATTGTTATATAAGCCATTTATTGCTTTGCAACTGAAGACATGATTACCGGCTGCAGGGCTGTTCCCGGGTGGGAAGGGGAGGAGGACACGCAGGAATGCAAGGATTGCTCCAGTAGAGAAAGTAAAGAATATAAGAAAGGCAGCTGGCCCCACGGCCAGGTGCCGAGACTGTATTTGTTCATCTTTTCATCAGCAAAGCGGGGCAGGGCCCTGGCTGCCTGAGCTGTGCAATACATGGACAAGAGCTCAGTGAAGCCCTTGGTGCTGATGGGGCCAGCAGACGTGCTCAGAGTTGAGAGGGCTCGGGAGGGAGGCTGTCTGCCAGGTACCAAGCACCTGGTCACCAGGCTGACAGGGAACTCAGCACGTTCTGCAGCTGGATCACATGGGAACATCCCAGGCAGCATTATTCTTTCAGAACTGAACCTCAGAATTAAATTCTGGTTTCCCCAAAGAGGCAACTCAGCATTAACAACTCGCCCCAGGAGACAGGCAAGGAGCACGTGTCTGTTACAGCAGCCCTCAGAATCAGCTATGAAAAGAGTGATGTCACACACACTGCCAGGAAAACCCTGCATCTCAACCCGCTATGCCAGCAGGGTAAAGTCAGCAACCGAGAGTAAAACGTGGAAACCTCACAACCTCTCTCTTGGTTTCAGAGGCATCACAAAGAAATGTATGCAAAGGACTGTATGCAAAACACAGATCCCACATCTCTTCTTTTTAATATTCTTGCCTGTAATATGAAGGTAAGCCTATCTGTAAGGATTATCCAGTGACTAAGTTGAACAGCTGAACCATGGGTTTTACAAGCTCAGCAGTGGGCTGGGGTTACGGGTGCCTGCCCAATGCCCTCTGTACCATTCACATAGGGCTCTGGCTTGTATCTGGACTCAGGCAGTCAGGGCTGCACAAGGGCAGGCCATTCATCCCATCCTCAAAGGGGCTGTCTGTCTGGCAGGGCACACAGCACTGCTCCAAGCAGCTCTGTTGTCCCCTTGTTCTTGGATGGGAAGCAAAGCCCAGCAGAAACACCCGCATCCTTACCCAGAAAAATCAACCAGCAATTCTAGTACTGGGGCCTTTTCAACTGAACAAGTTAAATCATGCTTAAGACCCATAAAAAACAGAAGTCCTTGGAAATTATAAGGAGAAAAATTGAAAAGAAAAAAGTGACATGATGTACTAAAATCCACTGATTCTTGTATTCTTGGTCATATGCTCAGATCCTAGGATTATCATTACAAAGAAACTTTTCCTATGAAATCTTTGTTCTGCAGGCAATCTAACAAGTGGAAAAGACTGTCAATAGGAAAACTTAATCCTATTTAATCTATTGCAGTAGGAGACTCATTTACTGCTTTTCCATCATTATCAGATCAAGATCATTACCAGATAAACTTTTTTTCCTTAGAAGTCTTAAATCTTTAAAAAGTAAAGATATTTCCTTCCTCCAGGCCCTGTCCCACTACTTTGACACTACTGGCAAGACTAATGTGGAAGGAAAGGGCTTTCTGCTACACCAGTTCTGGCACTTAGCAAAAGCTGTAATTCAAAAACATTAAAAGCTAAACTGGGAGAGTAGTTTTGTCTTTTTTTTTTAACACTGAAAGCAGATAATGTCTTATATCCCCTGTCCAGCAGATAACCCCAGGACCTGATTTGTGAGACTTTTTTTTTTGCTATTTTATTACAAGATGCTGCTGTTAGAACAGAATCCACAGTGATTTTGCTAGTTTGTTTATGGACACCTCTAATCTATGATCAACAGAAAGGCTAGAAGTCTCTTATACAAAGAAGTCCACGGGAAACAGCCACATCTCCTTCCCCTTAAAAAAGGGAAGAGAAAGAAAAGGCAAGCAGCTAGCAACACAGAAGTCTGTATTGTGGCTGATCCAAAATACTTACTCAGCTTTGGTGCTTTTCACTTTTAAAAGCACTTAGCCCTTAATGCGTTTGCCTCTTGGCTGACAGAATTTTACTCCTTTCAAAAGCTCGCACATGCCACTCCCAAGGGATTCAGTGGAAGTGGGGCATGCATGGCTGCCAAGAGTAACCCATGGACAAGAAGAGCAAGTAGCAGAAATCATTTTCTCATGGCGTTGTAAGTGCTCCAGGCTGTCCTGTCATTGCAGGTATGAAAATGAGAGGGCAGAAGCAAATTCAGGGCTACCTGTGACCTTTGGGTCAGAGACCCAGAGTGTTTAACTCTAGCAATAGTCTAAATAACTTCAAAAAGCAAATCTTCCAGCATTTTTTTGTGTGCTTCGTCCTGATTTTCTAGCCAATGCCATTCTTCAAAAGAAAAATCAGATGACTGAACATAATTTTTTTTTGCTAGAAAAAGTCATAATCTGCCACACCCACCTTCGGCTCCCAGGGATAAGTCATCTTCAAAACTTCCTCCATTTCTTACCAGCATGCCTGAAAACATACAGTTAGCAGTTCAACAACTACAATGCTCCAATGTTTTCCTTCCAGCAGCTTATTGAAAGATATTAGCAAGACACTTCATTTGATACAAGAAATAACCAGACTTTATTTACAATCCCTGCATTACTCATGCAGTTAAAATGCATTAAGAAGCAAGAAGTTACATTTCAGAACATAGCAAAATTATTTTGAAAGAGAACAACTACAACACTGCTTTAGTTTTGTGCTCAGAAACACCCCCGAGTCAATGTGCGAGCAAATTAACTGCAAGTGGGAACCTGGAGGTACCACTCAGCACATCTGTGCCTTCTGCTGCTGCGTTATCTACCCTCCAGACATCTCACCAGGGGAATCCAGAGTCTGAGTCCAGCTGGGGCATTCCCCTCTCACCTCCCTGTACCAGATTAGGAGCTGAAGTGAAGACTCCAGGCACAGCAAGTAATTCTTCTTCACCCTGTCACTACCTGCACATTCCCACTGTACTTTGAACTTTAGTATTCGGACCTGCTCGGATAGTAAAATTTTCAGGTGTGGCAACCACAGTTATTAGAGGCAGAGACTGCCTAATGCTCATGAGCTGGGAGACAAAATCACCTCCCTGTTTTGCACATTTGGAATTTTTTTAGACCTTACTAAGATCTGCAGAAAGACTTATTCAGGTTCCCCCCTTCTCCAGTTTCTCAGGCACAATAGCTCTGCTGTGAGAATAACTGCAACACTGACCCAGCTGTGGTTTATACTGCTACTAGAGACGAGGTCTCACATGAATGTCCTTGAAAACACAGTTTCCAGCAAAAGAGATTTCAGTAGGTAAAGTCCTTCCTTACCCTTCAACAGAGGATTGCTTTGCTCATCCAGGGAGGCTCCCAGAGGCGTTCTGAAACCACAGAAGAGATTAACACTACTTAAAAAACTTGCTGCTTCATGTCCTTTACAGCATGTAACAAGCTTGTGATAGCAGCAGTTGTCCCTCCCTCCTTCCCTCCCTCCTTTCCTTCCCTCCACCCCCAGAAAGCACAAACATCTGACGGCTGGCAGTAACATCCTAAACAATCCCCAGCCCTCTAAATAAATACACCTTGCAGAGAAAAACAACAAAACATAATAGCTGCAAAGCTCAAATACCTTCAGGGACAGCAGCCCCTGCTGAGGAAAATAATGGACTTCTCAGCAAAACACTCAGAAAAAACAAGCATGAGTTTTTGAATGGATTAATTCAATCTCATTTATGCAGCAAAAACTGTTGCCATTTTTCTACACCTTTAAAACTTCTTGGAGAGAGGGGTGAAAAGTTGTATTTGGCGATCAGGAAGAATCAAGATAAAAATCTTGACAGCTATGATAGCTGTCACTTGCCAGTTCTGATACTTTATAGACTCTTCACACTAATTCTCTTTCGGATGATCCCTCCTATTGCTGTTGCCTGAAGGGCAGGGGATTTGCCGAACCTCATGGTGCTCAAAAGGAGCAGCAGAAGCCTCACAAATGACAGGTCCAATCCCACTCTGGGTTCACACTGTATTTGTTAACACTAGCTAGATGTTTCCACATCTTGCCTCTCAGACATGTTTAACCAAAGCCTTGTCACTTGTAAGTAGCACAGCATTAACTTTCAAAGCTCAAAACAAATTCAGAAATATAATACTCATAAAGAAGGGGAAAGCAGATGATTTATGTACCTACATTATGTATGTTTCATTTGGATTTTTAATTAGACAAACACATAAACCTGCCCAAAGACCTGAAAGTAAACAGCGCTCTGATACAGTATTTATTTTGGTGCCATGGCCAAATTAAGCAAGGAAAGTTTGCATCTGCTTTCTAACAGACCTTACACTTAACAACCTTATTTTTCTTTCCCCTCTGAAAAGAGCTCACTCTCTCCAGATGCAGCCTGCTGATACGGAGCAAGCTCACTTCAACATGCCTTTTGCAAAGCAAAGCAAAGCCCCACCACGGTGGGACTCCAAGACAAACAGCTGGAGCATCCAGGTGCATAAGAGTGTTTCAGGTGACAGGACAGACTCTGCTGAGGCTCAGATCTGTATTTCCGTGTGTCTGCCCAGTCAGAGTCTGAAAAATCTTAGGATATATTGTCTAAAACTGTCACGCTACAAGAAGCCATATGTTCCGAGGTAATAACTATGCTGGTTGTTTACTCCCTGGCTCTGATGGGTGCGCTCCCAACCTTCTCCCTCTCCTTCCCTGGTGGCTACTCCCATGCCTGTATGTTTTCGATGTAGAAACTTGCTGGCATTGACTTTGACAGCCAAGGTCAGTGCTGCACGCAGTGACTGGCAGAAAGCAGTAAAAGCATCCACCAAAGCTGGCATTTTCCTTTAGAAATTATGTCTGTCACCACTACAGCACATTAGCAGCTACTACAAAAGCATCCTTGTCAACCACCCCTTGCTGCCCTGCCTGCACTGCTGCACACAGCTGCCATACACCCCCTGCCTTTGAAAAACTTGCTCTTAAGAACTAGATAAAAAATGAGTTCAGACAACAGCATGGATAGCTCTGCCTTTCTGCACCAGGCTGTTTTTCACCAGCAAAGCCCCCAGTTGTGTCTCAGAGCAGCCCTGTGCACTTGGGAATGTTTGGGCTGGGGGACCCTTCCACTTGCTGTGCCCTCAGGATGGGGTCTCCCTGCCATACGCAGCCTCAAGGCTTCCTCTCATCCCAGAGCTTTGTTTGTTCAGCTACCAGTTGTGCTCGGGTGGTCTTTCAGAACAGGACAAAGGTTTTGCACTGTGCCGTGGAAGTGTTTAAACCTCAGCTTTTAAAACCTTAACTGGGCAGAAGCCATGTTTATTTTAAACTTGAGGCAAAAAATCTCTTCTTTCTGAGGCATTTCAAGAACTCACTTCCTGCATATCTACAGGAGATGGCTCCTAGATACCTCCCACATCCCCTGTATTACTGGCAGAGTGTAAATATATTCAATCAAAATAATATATGTCATCATAAGAGTTGACAAAAATTTCTTTTTTTAATCAGAGTAATACAAACACTTGTGTTTCAACTTTTATGAGCTTTCTTATTACTTCAAAATGCCTTTTTAAAGTACTAGGGAGAGAGCAAAAGGGGCCTTTCTCAAAGGCATGTGATTCCCAAACATGAATGAACCAGAGACTTAGAGTAACATCTGACATTTTATATGCCCCCATAATTCTTATCACAGTATGATAAATACCTGCTTTTTTTTCTGTTGGCGTTTGCTGTTAGTTGTTTCTTTACAAAAAACCCCAAACAACAAAACGTGTGTCTATCAAGGTACTTGACATGGGATATTAGGAACCCTCCTCTCCTCCAAAGCAGATGTGAAACAGAGATGCCAAGTAATAAGAGCCCCAAACCACTAATATAAATATCAAAGGACAGCTAGCAATTCTTTTTATCCATATTAGAACACTATTGATGCTTTTAGAAACAAACAAAGGAATCCATCTTATAAGCAGATCTATTTATGCAGTGGGTTGATATTAAGGTTTTTTGTGCTGCTGCCAACTCAAACCAGAAAATGAGATTTTAAAAGTGCCAGTTTTCTTCTGATTCCACAAACATGCACAGAAACTCAGACAAAATGTGAAGGCTGCTTTTAGAAAACATGTAACAGAGAAAATATTGTATTTCAGTAACTGAATCTTTGTTTTTACTAACGGCTACATGGTAACTTGTTATGGAGCTAACTTGTAAGAATAAGGCTGTGCCATGAACCAGAAATACAAGCTCGGTTTGTGTATGCCCACACTTTGTAGCAATCAGAGTTCGACAGGAAAACCAATGTTATTAAACAAGTAAGAAGTTTCAGGGAGGACAACCTACAAATTGTAAATTTCACAATTGTTATTTTTAAACAAAACACTGTAGTATCTGCAGGGCTATTCTGCCTTCTGTTAACGCTGTCCTCTTTTCCTATATGCATTGCTATCAAAAGACAATCAGTTCAAGGTTTCTAAACAAACGCTCACTTATAACACTGCAAAGTGAATTATCACTTTACTACACGTGCTAGCAACTGCTTGCACGTATATTAGGCACAAAATAAATAAACTATTCTGCAGTTTAAAACACAAGGAACTGTGCAGCCCTTCACAGGCAGCTGGGATTGCACCTCCCAGACATGAACTGTACATGCTGGCACCCTGCACGTCATAGAGCAGAGGCTAACTCCTGTCTGAATAGCATTGTTTAGGAAATTTATTATTTTTTTAATCTTTCTGAGGAGAACACAAGATTCCTCTGAAAAGACTGACAACAGTAAATAGCTGTACTTTAAAAGGCTTTTGTGGAAGGAGCACAACAGGTTTCACAAACATGCATTACCTAAATTTGCATTTCTGTATTAGCAAAACAGTAAACTTGTGCTTCATTTGTTATTTGTAAAACAAGATTCCCATATTTTGGGAATCAACTGCCAGAGATGCAAACGCATTCCACAGAAATGTGTGGTGCCAGTTTTAACAACAAATAGTTACCAAAACATAGGTATGAAACTGCAAGCTTTGTGTTATTACTCAAGACTTTTGGCCATCTATTAGATGTTCATGTTGTCAGTTTGCAGCATTTTGCTATTCCTTAAATTCTGTATGGAAATACTAAGGACCATAGGGCCAGGGAAGGTTCTAGACAGAAATCCTGCAGATTTAGACATAGTGGCACTGCAGCGTTAGGAAGCATACCTCCCCCAAGGGCCTCTTCCCACTCCAGTCCTTACATTTTTTGCCCACCCAGCTCAAAAAATACTTCTAAGAAAGCAGGGAATTCATAATACTGATTTTTAAGAATATAGTTTGGTAGACCAACAGGACACCATATTTGAGGTAAAGTCAGAAAAATCTTCTCCCATTCTGGCATTTTGAAAGGATGGTCTGTTAGGTCTGAATGTTATATTTTGGGGATTAGTACGATTTCAAGCCTGTAGCTGCCAACACCCTATCCAAGGCACAGCCTTGTAAAGATCTGAAGAAAACTGTATGGAGGATCCTGTAGCTATAAAACAACCCACACTTCACAGAGTAAGCTCAGTCAGCTGCTTACTGGATCAAGAGATCACAAAGGCACAGCTAATCTCAGTGGTAAATTCTCACCTTAACATAGCTGCTCTTAAAAGCAGAAAGAAACCAGAAATATCAAATAGCAGAGGTCTTGAAATGTCATTGTTAGCTACTAGAAAGCTAACTGTTAGCTTCTCCCCATCAACTCTGCCTCCAAGGGTTGTTAGGACTGAATGGAGAAAAAGACAGGACAAAAGCAGCTGCTACTGATGTAGCATTTGTACTTTTATGTGACTGAGGATGAAGAAAAGGTAATGCCATCAGCCTGTTCCAAACACCAAAGATTAGTTTGCAACAGTAATAGAAACACAGAATATTTATACCATGCCTCAAGTTAAGGATAGAGGACATTAAGAGACTCAGATAAATCAGGTTAGTCTAAGCTGTGCCATCACTCTTGAAGGCCCGTAAGCACAGAGGCCATGCCGCGAAAGCACCGTTTCTTTAAATCTGCACCAAAAACTAGGCAAGGAAACAGTGGAAGCTTTAAACTGGAGTCCGTCGGTGACAACCACTGCAACTTCCAAAGTAAAGCTGCCTTCCTTACCCTCAGCTGAGTTCCTCCTCCTGCGATTGAAAGCCTTGAGGCTCATTAATGAGACGCCAAGGAGAGAAGGGGTGCCGAACGCCAGCTCCCGGTGTCTATGCGGACTCGCGGCGCTGCTCCCAGCGCAGGCGGCCGGAGGCACAGCCCGGCCGGAGGCACAGCCCAGCCGGAGGCACAGCCCAGCCGGAGGNGCCCGGCCCCGCTGCCGCAGCGACCCGCCGGCGGGAGCGCCCACCTGCAGTCCTTCAGCCATATCGCGATCTTCTCGTTGGGAACGCTGTGACAGCCTGAGGGGCAGAGCAGGAGAGAGAAGCCGACAGTCAGTAACGGCGAGGCCGCCCCGCGGGGGTCCCGGTGGCCCGCGGGCTGCCGCCCCCCAGCACTGACCTGCTCCTGCGGCCAGCGGCAGCCCTCCGCCNTCCTGCGGCCAGCGGCAGCTCTCCGCCGCCGAGATCCTCCTCCTCCTCTTCCTCCTCTTCTTCCTCCTCCTCCTCGCCGCGGGCCAGCGCCGCAGCCGAGCAATCCTCCGCTTCCGACGCCTGCCAGGAGTCGCGGCTCTTGGCCCAGGCCTTCCTCTTCTGGGTCGCCCCTTGCCACTCCTCCGCCGCCGGGGGCTGCTCCATCGGGGCGGCGGCGCCGGCGGGGGCTTCACGCCGGGAGGTGAGTGCCGGAGGGAGCCAGCCTGCCGGGCGAGCGGAGATGTGCCGTCCGTCCGGCTGTCCGTCCGCCCGTCCGGGGGCCGCGGGGCCGCCGGGGGGCGCGGGGCCGCCGTCCGAGCAGCCCCTG
>VXAZ01001305.1:1060800-1128176 GCA_013399875.1 Gymnorhina tibicen | reverse complement strand
CAGGGCCGGGCCGCCGGCGCGGGGCAGGGATGCGGGGGTCGGGCCCGCTGGCGCAGCGCGGCCCCTCGGGCCCGGCCAGGCTCGGAAGGTCCGCCCGTGGCCTGGGCCCGTAAAGGATGTTTCCGAACTAAAAAAGATGCAGAGCAGCAAAGGGAGACTTTGCAGGGTTTCATCCTGGGGGAACGGGAGTGGGGAGGGGAGAGAAGGCATCAGGAAAAGAACAGGATGGCTGGGCATGCACAGCCTTCTGCCTCGCTTCTAGGGGTGTGAAATTAGATCAGCCTCTGCTCGGGCACAGGCAGGGGGCTGCAGGGACACCAGAAGCACCAAACCCGGCCTCTTAGACTCTTAGGTGCGCTTGAAGCCTTTATCATCTCCTTCAGGATGTACTTAAGCCACCAGAATCAACTATAAACCCAGCAAAAGATGAACGAGTCCCCGTATCTGGGAAAGAGGTGCCACACAAAAGGCTGCTTTCACTGTCGGGGACCGAGTGCCATTTCTCAAACACTGTCTCCTGCTTGAGGTGCCAGCCAAGGTCCCTGCAGCAAGAGCCCTGTGCCAGGTTCTGTGCCCACCTTGGCTGCATCTGGCCTGACAGCAGCCGTGGCCGAGTCCGTCACTGAGGGCATAATGGGCCAGCTGGTGCCCAACCTGGGGAGCAGGGCACTGCCCTCCTGCGTGGGGTCAGACTGTCACATCCCAGTCACTGCTGCATGAACCGTGCACGCCCACCAAGCTCACCTGCAGCTGTGCACCTGGGAGAAATGAGATTTTGAAAAAGGTCTTTTACAAAATTTTCATGAAAAGATGGTGAATTAGTAAGCACAAGCAGCAAAATTGACCTGTGTCCTCTGGAGCTGTAAAACTGGTGTTGACAGGCAGACACACGACGTATTTCATGTTTAAAGGCAAATCTGCCTTTGGAAGAACCAGGTTAATGGTACCCAATAAATATTCTTTCATTATCTAACTTTATAGTTAAAACCTTTCAAGGCATTTCTGTGAAAGTTTCCTCTATAAAATAAAAAATTGACTTGATAAGACAAAAACATTTCTTTTTTTCCTGAACGCCTCCAGCCTACCCACTACTTTATGTATATACAGCCTTACTAAGATCAATTTCCCCTTGTCACAAGTCATTTTCCTAAACACACTCTAATTTTCTGAATGATTTGTACTGAAATAAAACCAGAACAACAGTAGCACAAAGAACAAAGTGTATTTGTATTTAATTCATACCTGAAAGTACACGTCATTTCTGTACATGTTTGGAGAAGGTATTTTTAAATTTCTTAAAAAAGGAGCAAACTTTGAATCTTTCTTGTTGATCCTCAAAATAATCAAATAATTTTCTAAGCAGGACATGTTTCACACGCTACAGATTTTGCGTAAGCTAATATGGAGCGTGTCCTGAGCCATGGGTGTCCCAAGGGGTGAGTCGGAGGACCAGCACAGGTCCTGTGCCCTCCACAATGGGATGCTGGAGCTTGGACTTTGGCTGAGGTTCCTCACAGGTGTATTTATAGTACTGGAAACATAAAATCTGATTTTTCTGGCTTTGTTGGAAAGTGCCTAGCACAGCATTACTTTGACATAATGGCCAGTATTTCCATTGTATGTGTATGTATAAACAGATATATCTATTAAAAAATGGCTCTTTGAGGTTGAGCTGCCTAGATGAGAGCTGTTAGAGAGGCAGGGAAGGCTTAGAGAAGTTTAACCCCTGCCATTGTTTGCTGCCTCAGAGGGAGCACAATTTCTTCTTAAAAGTTACAATTTCACTGGCACGGCTAAGGGTGAACAGTTGCAAGCTAAAAGCAGCTTCTGTCTGGCCGTGCCAATACATCCTTAAGGAGTTCTTAATCCACAAATTACTGACATTATTGTCTATAATTGCTCGTCTGTTGTGACAACACTTACTCAGAGAATGTCAGAAATGTAAACAGCAGCCAATAGCTTTTTGCAATGAAGTCCTGCCAGTACAGCACTGGGCTCTCTCTCGCACCTTCATACCATACCAGCAAGATCCCTTTTGACTCTATATAAGTAAGGACTGCACACTCAAATCCTATATGAAGCGGAACATTTTTCAAGGAAAATATCTGTCTTGTTATTTCTTTTAATACTTGTAACCAAAAAGTCAGTTTGTTCTGTAATAAAAGTTTCTCTTGCTTCAGAATGTAATTTGTTAGTTGTACTTCAAAGCAATAATTGATTGGGAAAAAAATCATGTCATCTTGTCACTTAAATTAGACTAACTTTTTTTTCTCCAAATTATTTCGAAACCATTCAAATAAAACATTGTGTAGGCATTAATTAGATCAGGGATAAATTGTGCTTTCCATTATGTTATAAATTACTAAAGGAAGATTTATAACCACAGCACCACTAGCACTATTACCAAGTACTACCAAGTAAAAAAACACACAGACGCACACACATTTTAAGAATAATAATAACTCTCACATTTGTCATCTGGGTGCTGGCCCTGAGCATATGAATATGTATGTAAATACACACAGAGAAATCAATTTAGCCCAACAAATACCACTAAGTCACTGTCTTCTTTTTCTTAAAAGAACAAAAACCTTTGAAAAGGGGACTTAATTCAATTTTTACCTGCACAGGATTCTTTCAGATTCAGTATTGTGTGAAAAAATACATTTCTACATTAGTCAAAGATATAAATAAGGTGCTTCTGCCAGTTCCCATGGGGACTTGTTCCCATGTCTGAGTGCACTGCAAGGAGCATTTTCCTGCTACAGTTGGGCTTCCCCATGCTTTTGAGCAAACGGTGTCCCTGCTAGTTCTGTACATCAGGAGAGCCTCCAGTGTTCAGGAAGGATTACACAATTTATCTGTATCCCTCCATAAAGTATGGGGAGATAGGGATAAGCCTCTGGAAATCAAAGAAATATTTACAGATTGCCTAGCTGGGCTCTTGATAGCATGGGCAAAGCTTGTGCTTTGTCCTCTGCTGCCTTCCCAGGAACTACAGGCATCCAGTACTGGAGGAAGATTGGAGGAAGTGGGATCTAAACATGCTGGTGAGATGTGGACTGGTCAGATTTGGAATCTGTTTCCTCTGTTTTCCAGCTCAGCAGAGGGCTAAGCCCAGCCTCTCGCGATGACCATCTACAGGACGACCAGCCATCAAAGCCCCACTGGCAGATCTTGCCACGGAGGAGACACTGTGACAAATGGGTAACACATTCAGAAGCTGCTAGACAGAGTAATTAGGAATAGGTTTATAGGCCAAAACAGAAAGAAAATAAAATATTTAAAAAAAATTTTAAAACCCCCCAACAAACCAAACCAACAAAATAAACAAACAAAAAAACCCAACCAAACAAAAAAACCACACCAAAAACCCACCCCCCCCCAAAAAAAAAAATCACCAAAAAACCCCCAAAACTAGCAAAACTCTCTCTGTGCCTTGTGTCTTCCTTTGACAGGAGTAATGGAAGTTATTTCATAGTTGTGCATTCAGAGAAATAGTGCAATATGACAAAAGCCTTCTGCTGGTTTTTCACATGGCAGTAGAACTGGTTCTTGACAAGGGCAGAAATTCCATGCTGCTGCCTCATGTGGTTTGATCCTGGGACTTGCAGCTCCAAGTCAGAAATGTTTCATGACCACAATTGGATTTCCATATTATTGGCAGACAGAAGAGAGGAGGAGCTAACAAGTTGTTCACCTTTGCAAGCATTGTAACAAAAAAATATTCCTACATAGTAACAAAACTATGATAAATACTGTGCAGTTATTTGCTTTGGCAGGGTCTGTGTTTGAGAGCTGGAGAATGCATGAAGAAACACACAACCCACTGTCATGCACATCTTTAAAGTTTCCACAGCTCCATTTTAGTAAACGCACTTTGTTAAATTAAGCCATTTCTTTCTAAGCCAAGACTATTTAAAAAAAAAGTCTACTGAGGCCTCTGTTATGCTATAAATGAGAAAGACAACGTGGCCAGACATGGGTAGTATCTATTCCATGCCAAGAGAAAGGGCCCACCAGTGCCTTTTGCAATATTCTGTTCAGATGGCCCACTACAGGGGTGGCAGTTTTGTCTCCTGGCTTTTCTATTACACATCCTGCATCTGCAAAGGAAAGCAAAAGGGTGAAAGTCAGTCTTTGCAGAGCTCCTCCAGGGTGTTGGTAGCCGGGAAGGTGCTGCCGCCTTTTCTCAAGTTGCCTTGGCAACTTCCCAGCTTCTCCCTGTGTATCTCATCTCCCCGGTCCTTCCAGGCAGGAGACCGACCAGCACCTCTGTCTTCCACAGAGCATCTCTAGTCTTTCCTCTACCAGTGGAAATGCCTCTTTTTTTCACTCTTTTTTTGTTTGCCTCATAGGCTGCTGTCTATTATTTTAGGCCTTTTGAAAGCCTTGTCTCTCTCACAATAATACCTGCCATTTCAGACCTTTTGGGATTTTCTTAGCATACTTAAAAATGGAAACCCCACTTGTTTCGTATCATCCTGTCTTGCCAGAACCAAACTGAGTAACCAGAGTACTATGTTGCTAAGAACAGACTGTTTCCTTGTATCCTATGAAATATTTATAACATAAGATGATAAATAATCAAAATTGTACCATGAAACAGTAATAATATGCATTCCATATCTTTCCTAAATTTTTATTTTTAAAATTACACATTTAAAGGGAAATGCTGCAAGTGAAAGATAATTACATCTAGAGTATCATTTGGCTGTCTTTCTCTGTGAAGAAAAGAAGTCATGTACTTGACTTGGAACCATTACTGTTGCCAGACAGATGTTCTCTCTCAAATATGTAGAGTAGAAAGAATGGAAAGTAACCTGGCAGTTTTGCTCTAATAAATTAAAGTGTTAGGAAAGTGTCTACAGCTTCTACAGCTTTGCCAGTCATTTTGTTTAAACATGAGTGATGTGCATGATGTTTCTATAAGGTAAGAAACAAATGCATTAAATTTAATGCAAACTACATCTCTTCAGGCTCTTTTCAAACCAAATGTTGTCTGGTTTATTAAGCCACTTGTACTTCTGGGACCTCTTGCAGGAGTAGGAAGGAGGAAAAAAATCACTTCCGCCAGGGCGTTTACAAGAGCTATAGCATAGCAAGAGGAAGTTTCTAAAGGAAGAGCCGGATATCTGTACTGAAGTGGATTACAGCTGCACCACCAAGTCAGATGGAGAGAAATGAGGCCAAGTACACATAAATGTGTGAAAACAAGCAGCATGGGGAAGAGGGAAAAGAAACTTTAAATCTTTCAAGAAGTTAATGCACTTCATGTCAATGAATTATGTCAGTGGGTAGCTGTAATTTTTGATGCTCATATCTTTACCAAGAGAGTAGGCAAAGGAAGTAAATCCACAGGTTCAGGAAATTAAGGCTGTTGCTAATTTTAAAGCCAGTTCTGTGCATTTTCTCATTTAATGCTGTCTTTCTTTAAATTTAGTGACTGTGTTCATTCCCTTTCTGAGCACTGCCCATACAAGACTATGGCACTGGGGCCATGTCCATTTATACATCTGTCTCCTATACTGTAGGATTCTGTTCTCTACTTTTACAGCTGAAGTACATTAAGATGGTAATTTCATTTACAAATACTGTTACTGGTCATATGTTTTAAATCTTATGTGTTCCAAAAGGCTGATAAAGGAACTACACATGAAAAATAAAGGGGAGAGATATTTATCTGCACTTAAAAGATCTTTCTTTATCTTATCTTTTCACATTCAGAAGCACTCAGCTGATATTTTGTCCTGTTTCTGCTGTCATTGGGATCCCTGATAAAACTGTGTATTTAGAATAATTAAGCTTTCTAATATGCATTGAAGCAGGGAGTAGGCATTACACACTCACAGCAAAGTGCAGGAATACAAAACAAGGGAACTCAGCATATCCAGATCTGACCAACTTACTGTACATTTCCTTCCAAATCCATTTAGAAAACTCACTGAATTAATTTGGTTTTTTGCAATGAATCAGTGAAATAAAATTTCATCAGCTCCAGAATGAATACAGTCATATTTTCTGTGGATTTAGATTGGATATTTTTGCTTCCATTAAGTCTTTCATCATTGGAGCATTCATAATGTGTCTCTTCTATATATTGCCTATTGCCACATAATGAGCAACTTCATGGTGCAACCTTTCCATCTCAGTTCTCCAACTATCTATTTCATGAAGTGTAATGAATACTTAGCATCACTGAGTCCTCATCTCTCTAGATCTGGGCTGAAATAGGCCAGTGAGATAAGAAATTATGACAGGAGGAGGAGAAGAAAATAATCCATTTAATATCTGTTTTCATAGCAAATAAGATTAACAAACAAACACAGAAAGCTGACACAAAGGCTGTCCATAAGCAAGCCCAGAGGACATGTCACTTGCTTGTCATCTGAACCTGAACAGCTCAGGGTACGTGACTAGTTACTTTTAAAAATGTGCTGTCAGATATTTACCCAATGTGCTAATACATTTCTGGGCTTAACTCAGCTCTAAAATTAATGCATTTCCTTTTGCTGGGCAGTACAAGGCGTTCCAGAGTGATAATAGTATTGACTTTAAGGCGTTGACCAAGTTATCCTACAGCTGCAACTAGTGGTAGAACAAAAAGCATCAGGAGAGAATTCTAAACAGAAACCAGTGAGAGTTCCCCAGCAAAACCACAGCTAAGGTGGGCTAGACAGTCTTGACAAATTCACATGATTTGCTGTAAATCTCATTCACTCAGTGCTGAGACATCAGTTCAAGCAATTGAGCTCAGAAGGGCATTGGTATCCATTTGATCCATGGCAGCAGTAGCATGGGAGGGAGCGAGGTTGATGGAAGGGAGGGAAGGTATCCAGGTGTTGCAGCTCATTTGAGATAACCTTTGGCCAACAACAGACTGTCAATTAAAAACTATTGTAGAAGGCAACAGAAGAAATTTGTTTCTGCATTTAAAAGGCCAGTTTATAATCCCATTAAAATGAAGCTGGAATAAAAGGAAAAATTAGTGGTTTTCTCTTGCAGTATGCATAACATATTCTGAACTTGGGGGTAGTCAGAGAACTGTGTAAAGGCCAGATTTCCTGTGTGAAGCTGCCTAAAGACAAGCATGTTTGAATTCACTAGCTCTTCCACACCAATCAATAAATTCTAAAGAAAGATTTATTTACACATTCAATGACTCCTTGATGAGTCACTGTGCTATTTCAGCTCTTTTCCATAGGCATTTAATGGTCAGATGGTATCATGCTAAAGAGGATTTTCCAGTCTAACAACTCTATTTCGCTGTATATATTTTTAAATGTTTTTAAATGGATAGTCCAGTGTTTGAAGTACAGGATATTTCTCTAGCTGACTGGTCAGAAGCTGGTCTGATCCAGTAACAATCAACAGCCATTCCTCACCTGCAACTCTTTGGTGACTTATATGAATTCATTTGATTTGCTCAACAGAAGTAGCTGCCACTGGGCAGGAAGCCAAGTAGCAAAAGCGTCACATTTTGCACTAATCAGGTACCCCATTGCTGTCTGCGGTTATGGCTGGCTACCCCTTTGTGCACAGAAGTCCCATTAACTTTAACCTTAGCTCCTTAAAGGGCATAGCAGGGGCTGGTAGTGGCAAACCTGACACCAAAATTAAATAGGAGCAGAATTTGTCCTGCCTAGAGAAATTATTCTGTTACAAGGAAGTTCAAGCCTTCTGGTGTTATATTATCAGAGGGCTTTATCTGTTCAGCTCCCTTTAGATGCAAAATTAACACTGCCTTTGAGAGCATTAATTAATTTAAACTCACATAGTTCCAATCCCCGAATTCTGCCATCGATTGTCCATGTCCATTTGATAGATTAAAATATTAACTGGAACTCCAAGTGCAGTGTCCAAAAATATAAATTCATCTCTTTAAAATTAGCTGTCAGCCAGAGGAAAACTTTCCTTCCTTGCTGTGCAGTGGGAAGAGTCAATGACTGCGTGTTCCCTAGGAAGCTTGTTAAACCCACAGAGCTCTTGCTGCAGTTTCCCACTTCCCTGGAGTTAGGCAGCACTCCCACACTTTGGTACCTGTGCCTCTCTCCAAGTACACAGTCATGTTCTATGGGAATGGTTCAATTATCACAGGTAGAAAATTCAGGCTGGTAGATATGGAAGGGTGAGAAAAAAACCTGTCCTGCTAAAGATAAAGACTCCACCTTTTGTGTAAATAAGTTAGGAGTTAGTTTGAATAGGGGAGATGCTACAGAACACACTAGCTAAAGGATAAGAACATGACATACTTTTCCCAAGGCTTGTATCCCTGCTGCTGTATGTAGCAGGACACGCTGGACTGTGATGGTGTACATGGTGCATGTCCCTCTTTTCAACAATCTTCTAATCTCACTATGGGAAGCAATGCATCTTGAACTGGGGCTTCCTGACAGGAACAAGAATTTGGTTTTAAAACACTGCTCATATATCAGTTAGGCTTCACTAGCACTGGAAAAGATTAATTACATTAAAAAACTCATTATTAGTGTTTAAGATTATTTTGACCCCTCCATGAATAGAGGCAGCTGTTTTGTACTTCTAAACATGCCATTTGTGGTCCTCCCTTCCTCTGTACCATACTCTATAGGGACGAGAAGTGTTAATCTCTAATAATTAATCTCTAATATGTATTGAGTGTCACTGCTGTTGTGCTGATGGCCTATCAATCCTGTTCTGCCACATGCAGACCTTTCAGAGCTTGTGACTCATGCAAAGCTGGAAGAGGGCTGTGTATCTTCCTGTCTTCCTACAGAAAATGTGCTCTGCACTCCTCAAAACACCCTGGGACACAGCAAAGTGCCCTGTGTGCAACAAGTGCATGTCTGGGTGTCCCCTGAAGGGAGCATAGGAAACACCTACAGTAGATCTTCCTCTCAGAAGCGGGAGGAGGTGGCTCTGAAGCCTGCCATGGCACTCTGCAGCTTCAAGGAAAGGTTGACGTTTTCAAGGGATAGGAACTGCTCCCAAAGTGGTCAGATGAAGGTAAGAAAGGCTGATGGGGGATGAGAGAGAACCCCTTCCTCTGCCTTCCATCCTCTGAAGGAAGTTCCCCAACACCTTCCGGGTGGTTTGGTGATGCCAAAGTGCTAAGTAACATTGCGATAACTTTTTCTTTGTGGCAACAGTTTTTTGAGAAACATTTGAATGACATCACCAAAATATACCTCAAGTGATCAAAGATGCAGAAAAATGCCAGAGTAGCCTGACATTTGAAGCCATATCAGTACCTTTTTAGGAAATAATATGCAAAGATCTGGACATTTTTCCCCTTGGTTGTTAGAACAAGCATGTTAGCAGTGCACTGCAACAGCTGAACCCACATGTTAAAGCTGAGATCTCCAAAACAATATCTTGGGATCTCAAGGATACAGAATATCCCAAGGTGGATTTGAGCACAGTGGCAAGGCTTACCATATAAGAAAACGCATCATTTTAATCACCATTACTGAATATATTGAAATCTACACTTTACACAAAACAATGGCATCTCTAATGATAATGCTCCAGCACCTCAGTTTCACTGCTAGCTTTATCACCCATTCCTTCTCATGCATTGTTTTTCAGTGGCTGTGTGCCCTTGTGCACACAGGAGAAGATCACATTCACACAGAAAGACTTATCTGTGAAATGCTGAGGTCATTAATCACATGAAGCCAGCAGAGCACCGCAGGAAACATGTCTCCTTGCTGTAAGATGGTCTTGCTTTTGTGCAGACAAATTAAAAAAAGACTGCCCCAGCATTTTCTGATATGGAGTTCTTTGTCTTAAAGATTACATGTGAAAGAATAAGTATCCTGGCACTGGTAAGCACACCATAGCCTAGGAGCTCTTTATTTGCTAGTTATTGTTTGTCTTATAAATGCTAAAGTGAAATGACGCAAGTGCCCTTTTTGTTGTCATATTGTTTGTTTTAGCTTTCATTGGATACAATCCAATGGTACCTTTACGTAGGCTCCTGTATAATTAAGATAGTGTGCACGTTCTCTGAAAGGAAATCATTAAGAGCCTCTCACGGAGAATGCACTAATTTCCATGTCTGTGCCTTTTAAGTAGGTATAGCTCACACTCCATCAATTAACTTCTTGATAGTCCAGGCATACTTCAAAAATTAATCCCATGTTAAGCTTCCAAAGCAGCTTTCAGCTGAAAACATTCAAGCTACTTTGCAGGCTATAATTCTCTTGCTACAAACATGAATTTCTTATTATTCCAGTTATAAGATGTTCCCTTCTCAGGGAACAAAATAAACCAAACAAAACCCAACATTTTTTTCCCTCAGCAACACTTTAGAATTTTGGGGGTTTTGAGTTTTTTGTTAATTTGTTTTTAAAGTAAAACAAAACCAAAAAGCAGCTCTATGAATCCTCAGAGTAATTGCTTGGTGCCTTGGTTATGGACATTAAATCAAGAAATCAAAAGAAACAGGTATGATTCTTGGGAAAGAAACCTGGGGGTTTACCAACTGTGTATTTGCTCAACTGCAATTGCAAACACAAGGCATAAACTTTCCCACTGGCGATAAATAACAACCTTCCATTGCCACAAACTCTCTGTAGCCTGTGTGTGTGTTCCCAGTAGGTGAGGTGTGCCCTGATACCAGGCTGTCACTGCTGAGAACCTGCCAGGCTGCTGTGCAGTGTAGAACCTGCTCACCTGTCAGCTGTCCTTGGGTGCTTCTGCTCTCAAACAGCCCTGTCCCTGCTACACCTCACCATGGAAGATATTCCTCCTCTAGGTCTAAGGGGGAAGTCAAGAAAACACTGTAAAACTAAACCATGCTTGTGATACCAGAGAGGGAAAAACTCTGCTGCTGCTGTGCTCGCCTGCCTTTATTGTGAGCTGAAGCTGAGGATTGATTTTTCTCATCTTTAAAACCTACCCAAAAATTTAGTAGACTTCAGGGGAGATTTGACATCTAAAACTGCTTTCTTAAATAAAAACAAATAAAAACACAACGGACGGTTACTACAGGCATACTTGTAGATGATCGGTGTGCAACAATAAAAAATGGTTATTGAATAGGTATTTGTAAATTCTGAAATCTGCAACTGAAGATGAAACAGTAAGTGCATGAAACCAGGAACTGCTTGACTCAACACGCTTCAGTTAAAATTGTATCAAAGTAGTTACAAAACGTGATTAAACAGAGCTTCATTCCCACATGCAACTCCACCTTGCTGCCTTGGCAGAGTCATAAACTGGTAACACCCTTTTGCTGGGTCTCACAAACTCATTAGCAGTTAATAAAAGCAGAGCAAAAGAGTTCAAGTTTGTTTCCAACACACTGATGGTGTTTAGGGAATCAATTCCCTCTGACAAGGGTGATGGTTCAAAATGCATCAGCTCCTGTTTTCTGTCTGATTCCGAAGGCAGCAGAGTCAGTCTAGCACTGAGGAGCTGTGCCAGCTGCAATGCTAGAGTTCAAACCACCCTTCTCATCCATTTCTGCCAGATGAAAGCTGATTTGCTTCAAAAAAAGGTCCCAAGGTGCTCAGCAGTAAAGACTGATAAAGCACTTTTACTTCAGAAGTCTGTCAGAAGAGGAAATAAATTGCTCTAAATACAGATTACTATTTTTTGCAACACCAAACTGCAGCCACTTACAAGTCTTTTGTGCATTAAAGTGCATCCTAATATACCAGTTCTTGAAAACCAGTGCTGTGATAGCACTTACATTGTGAATACATCCATCAGCTGAGCTTACTGCTTGCTGGAAAATTAGATACTGAGCTTTCAACAGTGGGGCCATCCAGCTAAGCTCCTCTTCATCTCTAAATGGAGTGTAGAAGGTCTCAAAAACTGTGATTAAGACAATTGAAATAAAACAGTGAAAAACTCCATCCAAACAAGCTTCATCAAGGACATCCAAAAAATTTAATTGCAATTGTACTTCAACCTCTCGCCCACATTTGGAAAACAGAAAACATTTCTTCCACCCCCATCCCTTGCAAAATTTCCATGCTGCTTTTATTTAAATGAACAAAGAAAAATGCGCAACATTTTTTCAGACCAGTCACATTATTCCAGCCTCAGGAATTTGTCTTTATATAAAGTCACGACAGTTGCAGTGCAGTACCCAAGTATTTTTTACCCTTCACTAACACATAGGAGATGGACTAGAGAAGGGAGGTGAAAGACAGCAATTCTCTCTCCTAAACATCACAAAAATAAGATACTGTAAATAATCCTTGCAAAAGTATATTAAACACTGCTAGATTCTTGACTCTCCTACTCTTCCTTGACTGCACCAGTTTGCTGTATAAATGGGATTTTAAGTAATTTAGCCGTTCCAAACGGTTTGCCTTGGAGAGAGCATTCTGTTCTATTCCGAGCACTGCAGGGACTGTCCCAGCAGTTTCCAAGGGACATTATGCATGCTGACACTCCAGAAGGGCTTTGGGACACAGGCAAACTCCACTCTTAGAACAAGCAGGGACAAAAAGACACTTCAGAGCTCTGGGCACCCTCCTCACAGGATGGTAATGCAGCTTCAGAGAAGAAACATTGAACTTGTTCAGATTGGCCCATTACCCAGAGCTTACAAAAACCCCCATGGAGTTGTGGTAAGTTTAAGAAATGGATATATAGGTGCTATCTCCCAACAGCCTATAGCAAAAATTTATTATAAGCCCAAACTTCATAAAACCAGTGAACTGCTAGGGGAGAGGCAGTGCTGCTCCTGACTAGATACAGCACCCTGTGTCTTCCTGAGCAGGTACAGCACCCTGCTGGGGGTAGTTTTAGCAGATGTCAAGTGCACCTGGTAACTTGATTTCTGCTATTGCTCTTCTCAAGAAATATAAAAATCAAAGCAATTAAAAATCAAATGTAAGTATTTTCTTCCAGATCTGCTAAATAAATAATGTAATAATAAATAAATAAATGTAATTGGCTAAATTCCTGCAGATAGGTTTTCTCCCCAGAGAGAACAGCATGTGTGCTTGCTTCTTCTGAATTTTAAGCTGTTTGATAAGCACTAACAAACCTGTCAGTTATATAGATTCATAATCTATTCTCCCATAAAACATTAATCCAAAAGGAAGGAGGAGATAAAGTGAAGTCCCTTTAAGATTGGTGCAGCATTCACCCCCTCAGACACTGGATATGGACACAAATCTGGCACATCTCCCCAGGCTGGTCCAAAGATTTACTGACACTTGGGTCCAGAGCTGCTGCCAGTGCCCCCATCTAGATTTGCACACAGTGTCTTGGGCAGGCGTGTGGGCACTGGCAGCAGCTCTGGTCCCAGGTGTCAGCAGATCTGGTCTTCTGACCACAAACACTCAGGGCTTTGAAAGGAGAAAGCAAATGGTTTTAAATACCTGACAAGTTGTGCCAGAAGAAAAGAGAATGATGCTCAAAATTCACCAATTTTTTTCCTTTTATCACAAGCCAAAACATTGCCATCAACCTGTATTATTTGACAAAAACCATTAACTTTGTTCTCTCTGATGAGCTATTTCCATTAATAAAAAATTTTCATTGATAAATCTTCAGTAATGAATTGCTGAAACTGTGAAGTCAGATGCACACTCATTAGCGAATGTGTTTAACTTAGCTTCTTAGTATCTCATGTTAGTAAAAAACAGTGAAAATACAGAAAAAAAACTTCTTAATCCAAAAAAGTATTGCCCATGTAAGAGTTATGGGGTAGTTCTAGTCACGCAGTTTACAATATTAAGTAGAAATTAACTGATTAACATTTTCCTAGTAACTTTGGAGAATTAATTTACGTAATCTACTGACACAACCATTTTCTTCCCAGGTGGAAGATGCTTTGTGACTCATGGACTGGCAGCCCAGCTGCTTTTTGTCTTGTTCTGTGACCTGCCTGGGACATAAAGTAGTTGTTAGAGCAACAGGCACAGCTGCACTGCGTCTGAATGCTCCCACCGTGAACTCCAAAGCTGTCTGACAGCTATGCAGTAGAAAAAACACAGAACACTAAAATCTTTGGCACAGGGCAAGTCCATCAGCCCACATGCCAGAAAGCAGGTTGGACACCACTCCTGACAGTGTGTGAAAGCATCTGCAAATGGATATTCCTGAATCTCCAACTTCTCCTGCAACAGATCTTTGGAAATTTTTTAAGTAAACTCTTTTTAGTTTGGCATTTTTAGGCCAAAGGCAAGCAGTTGATACTGTGGGGTCTTTGTGAAGATTAGCTGGTGGTCATATCCAAGAGTCACTAAACTGCAGTTCTGCCATGAGCAAACCTCTACACCTCTACCTGCACCTATGAGGAGAAGCTGCCCTGCCAAGTGGGATTGCACTTATTTTCTTTCACATTTTAGGTTACACAGTCCAAACCTTTTCTTTTGGTCTGGTGATAGGATACCGGAGACCTATCTCCATATAGGAAGAACATTGACATATTCTCCATTCTATGCATGGGCTTCTTTTCCTAGCAGAAGTTTTTATGGGGGAAAAGACCCCCCATAAACGAACAAGCCTGAAGTAGATTAATTTTGAAAGTTCAGATTTCTGAGTATTTACAGCTAGTTCCTGTGTTTGTACTGGTGATGGTTCCATTATGGGCTCAATATAGGGGATGCACCATCCAGTGATCATGAGATCACAGCATCCTGACAGGCAGGCAGAAAAAAACCCTCATGTTTTATAACTGAAGAGGTGAAATGACCCAAGAGCATGAAACTTGGTTTCTGAGCTTAATCTCCCTTTCATGGCTACTGTTATACCTTCCAACCTCTGAAAGTCCCTCCAATGTGGACAAATCCAAAAATACCTCATGCTGAGCACAGCAGCTGCTGGGCACAAGGACAGCATCTCTGTGGCTGCCCAAATCAAGATAAAACCATCATCAAAATGTGCAGCTAGGAGAAAGGGAGCAGATGACATTTTCCACTACTATTCTGGAAACAGGGTCTTAAGGCTGCCAGTGCTATTAGTGCTCCATCAGTCACTGATATCACTGTGGGCTCATTTTATTAAAAAATATCTTCGAGAACAAATGAACCCTCCTTCCTTTTGCTTGTTTATCCAGATGAAATATTACACAATAAAATATTAAGTATGCTGTGGTAGTAAGGACAGGACCACATGCTCGGGAAAAGATGATGCGGTATTAAAAGGAAAACTTCAGCCCTTTCTTGCATCCTAAAGGAAAGGGTGATACAAGTGGATTTTAATTATTAACTTGGATTAGCTATCACAATACCTGAGAAACTGCCATATGGAATATATTCCAGTATAGTTTATACTCTTAATGGCCTCGAGCCTTCCAAGAAACAAAATCTGTGTTACATAAACTGATATCAAAGTGGCCTTGCTTTTCCTTCCCCTAGAGCTACAAAAACATCAGCTATGCAAGAGTCGTTATTGTGCAGTTAATGTGTCCAGTAAAATTTTTAGTGAAACATACTGTGGTTACTTGAAATAAGTGTTTGGATGGAATAAGATTATAGTAGTGGGAGACTTGAAGAAGAAATTCCAGCTATGTTACCCTTCCACTTTTATTTGTTCTCAACAAAGTTCCTGCTGTGATTGTGGCTGTGCTTTAGACCAGAGTGTGAAGGATACAGGACATGAAGAACTGTGCAGTTCAGCCCTTTAATTATTCAACTCAGCCATCCCTAAAAAACCACTAGTAATATCCATGAAAAGATGACATAGACACCTCCTTTATATTTTGCACAGATAGAAGAAATAAGAATCAGAACCAATGAAAGTGACATGAACGACAGTGGCATTACCTTACAGTCTCTATGAGGCAGTATCAAGTTTCTGTCACTATTTTTCAGATTAATATTTTGTTCTGGAGACACAAGTTTTGGTGCTTGTAAACACATTTTTCCTTCCGCAAAGTTGTTAAAAATAATAGTACATATTTATATGAAAACACCAGGATTAAAATAGCACAAGCTGATTTCCTGTTTCTCCAAAAAGCAGTGTATACGGGCAAACCGAGGCAGGGTTTCCAGAAGTGCTTGTGAAAGGTTAAAGATCAGTGTCCTCTGATTTTGAGAGAGAGATAGGTTTGAGGAGAAGAGAGAAAGGAGAACGCAATAGAAATTATTCTTCAGGTTGTGGCCTGGCTGCAGGAGATCTGCTTTCAAACCTTCTTCCATATTACTTCAGTAAAAAGAGCAAGGACCTACCACAGGCACAGAGAGGACAGGTGTACAGTCACACATGCAGTTTTGGCTATGCACAGTGAATGAAGTGGATCCAAACTCCAGCTGCTGAGCTGTGGGCTAGTGAATGTGCAGAGCCATAGGGAACAGCGTGGCTCTGTGCCTTTCACTCAGTTATAGCACTAACAAATGCAAGAGCTCTGTTTCTTCAACCTCTTTCTGCTTAAAAAAGGACAACATTCCTCACTATTTTTCTCTGCAAAGAAAGTAAAGGCATTTCAGAAGAAAAAGCAACTGAAATGGATGTTGCAGAATATGCAAATGTCATGATAAGATTGACTCTAAGAAAGGCATGTTGTACACCAAATGCATCCTGTGTGAGGCCAATGTTAGCCTTTGAATGATGGCATACAGTGAATTCATTGACAGGCTCAACAGCCCACACTTCTTTCTGAATAATCACAATCTGAGAAAAAGCTGAGAAAAAGCTCCGATACAATGTAGCAGTAATCCTCAAAGGTTCACACACTTGCACATGTGCACAGGAAGACACAATGGCAAACAAATCTCCAACAGAATAGCCTGGCTTTTATTTTTCTCAGAGAGCTCTTACCTCTTCATAACCCAGACACTTCTCAGGGCTCTCCACCCCCTCCTCTTAAGAAAGCATCTGAATCAGTTCAACCTAGAGTGGAAGTGGGGGGAATAAGGGAAAAAGTCCCATGTAATTTTGGCATTTGAATAAATGTGAACATATTTTCTGCTGTTTCATTTCTATCAGATTTGGCTTCTGTGTTGGTTGGGTGGTTTTAACAGCTGTTTATTTGCACACAGTTGTGCAAGTTTTTTACAGCTTGTTAAGTTAGACTTGAGACGACAACATATGGTTCCCTTCAGACATAACTAACTTAAAATAACAAAGCCCAAAAATTCCTTCTTAAGAAGCTCAAGGCCTTTTGTTTAAAGTTTGAAAAGAATTAGGATCCTGTAATTCCAGGCGTTGTTATGAAATGGGCGAAAAGTTTCCTTCATACTACCTGGCTGGATGCACTCTGCAGCTGTATCCCACTGCAGAACCACCAAAAAAGTCATCTTGCTCTGTGTGCCCTGGTTGCAGAGAAAATTCTGGCTACAAACATAGCACAGCTGCATGTAACACACCTTAGAGGAGGGATGGCTGCATGAAAACTAGTGACTGGAACATGATGGCTTTAAGAAAAAGACCAACCAACCACCAAACAAGTGAACAACAGGATATTTTTCATACTTTCATAGCCCCCTGCTCTCACAGTTTAAGGAAGTGTCAAAACTGGAAGAAAATGCGATTTTACTTATCTTAAGCACAGTAAAGAGAGAAATGCCACGGAGATGACAGCAATAAAACAAACATTTTCTCAGAGGATCAAAATGCAGCCCCTGAAGGGCTTTGCTGTAGCTGAAGGTTGAGAACAGCTGTATACAGGATGCACAGGAGTCAGCAATGAACTGTTATAGCCAAGTGCCACCCAGAAAAAGAAAACAACCAAGACAAGAGAGATACATGCAGGAACGATGAGAGTTTTTTGCTGTAACAAAGGGCAACTTCATACTATGTAGCTGGTAGAAAAATAGTCTTTGAGATGCTTTGATTTAGTAAATAGTTCTTTGCTAGGCGAGCTATGTTTTTGGGTGCTCAAGTGTGGGCAGGCAGTAAGAAGGACAGGGATGCATTAAGTACTGCTCCTTTGCCTGGGAGAATAAATCAGCTTGAAGACAGCAAATGGCAGAGTAAGAACAAGCACTTCTGAAAAGTCTGACAAGCAAAAGATCAAAAAGCCTCTGCTTCAACTTACTGTTTCCCTTTAATGGCTGTAGGCTGAATGTATGATTCCCAATCAGTCTCTCATGCTATTTTTACCCCCATGTATGGGCATTACGTCTCTTCTCTTCAATCCAGACCTTTGGAGTTTTTCCCAGGACTGTGAAGGAACAGAGTATATTACACTTTTTGCATTTAGCTACTGTAAGTTCAAGTCAAATACGTCTAATTCTTAGTAATGGATACCTTGAACCCGCAAGCAAGCTGCTTAAAAATTACTTTGGTTACATGGAAAACCAGTAAACACTAATACTAATACAAAGGGCAAATTTGTGTCCGCACCATATTTGTGTTCTGACTAACAGATTGTTGGAGGAACACAAAACATGAGACTTTAATCCTGTATCTTGCACAGAATATTAAAAGCATTTGCTTTTTGAAGAGTGAACTTGTGGTTTGATAACGCATGGAAGGGAATTTCAGCTGAGTTGTCCAGTAGCTTCTAATTGAAAGAAGAGATACAGCTTATAGACAACTCCAATTACAATGAAGTATTGATAAAAAGGAGCTGTAATATTATTTTCAGGCACAAATTCATCCCTCAGGAATGCCAAGCTGCAATGTTTATCTCCATAAAATGCCAAGAATGCTCTTCCATTTTATAACAAGTAACTACATTATCATGCAAATCACATCTCCTAGGGCCTACTGTATTACAGCTTTAGCCCATCCCACAGTTTGTTTGAGCATTATGATGACAGCCCAAGTTATATTGTGCTGAGGCTTCAAAGGCTGCTCCCTTTGATGGTACAGGTGGTGTTCAGCTGCAGGAATGGAATTTGCAAACCTGAGCTGAGTCCTTACATCCTCTGTGCAGTGAAAGGCTTCAATGCCTGTGGTTGCCATGTACAACATCCACATGGAAGAACATCTGAAAAGCTTCTCCAGATTTTAGCATCATCCAAATGCCCAATTATAGACCAAATGTGCTTTGAAGTGGAATTTCTGTGTCATTCTTCAGGGAAGAACAAGCTTACCCCTGATACCACAACAGCAACACAGGGCTCAAGACAGGGACTTTGAGTCTGCTCTTGTACAAATACCTCTGCTTTCCCAGCATCCACACAAAATGTAGCAGCAGCTTCTGTCTGAGCAACCAGAAACAAAATTTTTAGGTGCCCTCAAGGGAAATCTCTCTTGTGATGAGACCACTGTGCCAGGCTCTCTTGGCCCTGTGCATATCTCATTGGAACATCACGGGTTCATAGTCTTCATAAAGAAGGGTGAAGTGGTCCCTTTAGCAGAAGAGCTGCAGAATTTAATGATTTCCTGCCTAGCAAAAATGTGAACTGCAGTTCCTCTTGTCTGCAAATGGTGCTTAGTTCATTTCTCACATCCCAGCGAGGGCCTCTAGGTTGTTCAATAACCTACTGCTCCCATCTGCAACCTACTGTAATTTTCAGTGACAGTGGAGATGCAAGTTCTGTGCTTTTTGCTGACCTCCTTTTAATCACTGAATCTTACTCATGCTCACATGACATTTCACAAATCAGCCCCACAGGCAGGCTCTGCGTGAGGGATCCCAGGTGGCAGAGAGGCTTATCTACAAAGGCAGTGACTCTGACCAGGCTGAATGCAACTCCCAGAGCCTACACAGCTTGTCTGGCAAAAATATGGATGCCCATGGATGTCTGGGGTGTGTAAGTGCTGCAGCTCTTAGAGGCTGATCTTAGATGCAGGCAAATAGGTTTGGCCTTAATTTGCACTTTAGCTCTCTAGATCCCTTTTTTAAAATCTGGCCTGACATTCTCTAACATAAACTCTGTTGAACTAATTCTCCAGATTATCCAGGATAAAGTTTGCTGAAAGTCAAGTCATCCTGTTCTAAGGGTAATTGCCGCAAAGGAGTGTAACTCACAAAAAGACAGATACTATTCAGTCAGGAAGCCTAGACCCTCCAAAAGCCGTTAAGACACAGAGAGGTGAAGGTTGGCATGTTTTCCACTAGGCCAAACAAAAGACATTGCTAAAGAAGATTGTAAAACTTCGCAAACTAAATGCTTCCAATGGAAACTTCTGTTGCCGTCAGCGCTGAAAACGCAGAGCCAGAGACATGCCACAAGCCAGCAGGCAAGGTGAGCCTCTCCTGCTCTCCAGACATGCAGCCCCAGGGGCTGTAGCTCCCTCTGGAGCAGTGACATGGCTGCGGGGCCTGTGCCAGTGCACTGAATGAGGAGCAGGGCAGCCTGGTGAGACCCACCAGCCTAGAGCATCAGGCACCTCCGCCAGGATGAGGCAGGGCTGAGCAGAAGGAGAGGGGAAAAGGCTGCTTGCTCAGCACACACAAGCAGACCTCTCATTTCTTAGCACCAAGACTGCTGGGCGAGCTGAGGACTGAGCACCTGGAGAAGCTGTGTTCCCCTGTTCGGCCCCTGAGGTGTGGTAGAGACCTACAGAGCACAGGTACCTTAAGCAGCAAGCTGGTAGACTGCAAGTAGGAAGGTGAGAAGATTGAGATGGAAACAAGCAGCTGGAAAGACAAGAAGGCATGAATGACTGACAAAAGTGATGACTGCAATTTAATAAACAAATACCTGAATTACAAAGTGGAAAATACCATAAAAAGCGCACCACATCAGAAAAAGTTATCAAGAATCCATCATCCATTCAATTAAACATTCATAGCTCAAAGCTAATCATAATTCTTGGCTTCTTAGTCTTATGAGTTAAAGATTCCAGGTTTCCTGGCCCGTTTTATGTCAGAAAAAGGACAAGACATCAGAATCACTGGCATCAGGAAGCAAACTCACAAAGTGTAACTACAGTACTCAGGCAACATGAACAGAATTTTTCACAGTACCTGGCAACCAGCTTGGAATGGATTCATTATTAGTCTATTAAACCTTTCTAACAGCAATCTTCACTTAAATAGGTATCTTCCCTTCTTTTCATTGTGAAAATCTAATTCCCTTTCCTGAAGTTATAAAGTCATTGGCAAAACAGAAGTGTTCAACATGTTTGAACGTCAGCTGCTGTCTGCTGGTATTCTCCATCCATTAGTGGAGCTGAGCTCATTCCACTCCTGTCAGGGGTAACTTAGTTACCAGAACATCGACTTCCCAAACCCTGCAGGAGCACAGGAGGATGCTGAGGCTGTAAGCACAACACTGCATTCTCGAAGAAAGCTGTCTGTTTCTTGGCAACTGAAAAAACAGTCTCTCTCAATTAATGTAGTCTAGTCCACATCTGCTGTTAAAACATTAGAGGAAATATTTGAGCCCTTTCAAATTGTTGATAATGAAATTACACAGACAAGAGATTAGATTGTTCTTTCGGAAACTGGTTTATAATTAATAGCCTGGACATTTTATTTGCACCCTTTCTAAAGTTCGTGATTCAAGTTTCATTTCCTTTCCCTTCTGTAGCATCTCTTGCTGTAAAGCTATGAAAAAGAAAGGAGAAAAAAACCTTGTTGGTTTTTTTTTTTCAAGTAATTCAAGGCAGAGTATTAGAACTTCTGTTAAAATATACCTGCTCGCTTATGCTTCATAAAAGTCACATGCAACGATAGGGTTTGGAAGGTCATTGACAATCTTGTGTCCAATGCTCATTCTGACCAGGGCATTGTGTTTCATCTTCAGTGGCTATATTTGTACACATATATATTTATTCTTTTTCACATGTACTTTGTGCTTTCTCCCCCTCACACTTGTGAAACACTAACATTTGTTGTCAGACTCCTGCCTTACAGTTCACAGGCAGCTCTCTCCATTTTAAGGTTTAAATCCTAAAGGTGGTGGGAGCATTGCCTTTTAGGCACAGTTCAAAAGTTGGCAAATATCCCTTATGAGCTTGTAAACACATTTTTCCAACTAAAAGGAACTGTCAGATGTTTCTAGCAATGAGAGAGATGCACTCTCCTCAGTCGACTTAGTGACTTTTTTATTCTAAAACTCTTTTGCCTGTGAAAATTTTAATACACTCATTCCATCTTTAAACTCTTACAGCACAAAGCAGTCACTGCTAAAGACAAAGTAAATATAATTCACAATAAGGTCATTACTTACCTAGAAAACAGTATTAAGTAAATATCATTTAAAAAAATGATACCTTGGGCACAGGAGCTCCAAATTTCTACAGGGAAACAAACCTTCACCAAGAGGCTCCTGAAGGGGCTCCTCACAGAGCAGTACAGACATTATTACTGACCCTGTCTATCCACGAACCTCCTGACATTTTTAGTATGTCATCAAGCACAAAAATAATTCCTATCTTAAAAATAACTATTGCTTCCTACACGGTCTCTTTTGGAGTGAAAGCTAGAGAAAACTTTGATTACAAAGGCGTGATCAAAGTGTCTCAGCTTTTTCTGAGACACTGTTTAATGAAGCCACTTTTGTTCCTATTGATCAACCTTTCACACCTCTATTTTGTTGAATGACAAATAATAGCCATGAGGAAATGAAACACTGACAGACACTGCAGACATTCTGGAACAATATTTGTTTAACAGCTGCCGAACTCTGGAAGTAACAGCAAAGAGTATTATGTAAGAAAATCCTGTAACCCAAACAGATAATATTCTGGTTAACATCACATTGAGGCTCTACTTGCTTAAAACACCAGTTGTTACAAGAAAACAATGTTCTGCTGAGGCTCCACAGTGCAGAACTATTTGTTCAATCCAGAAACGTAACATCCTAGAAATGTTCAATCAATCAAATTCAGGTAAATATATAATTGCTATTTCTTTAAAAGGAAACAAATATATAATACAACAGATGATTTGGTCTTGCTTCATCTTTGAAAAAAATATTACTGGAATGATAGATTGTATACGAGATTGTTCCAGCCTTCAGAGCAAAAATTGAATCCATAAAAATAAATCTGGAACCATCAAAAGCTGTAAATGCAGACCTGGACAAAGACTAGACAGAAATAAATGAACTAATTGGACCTATATTTCTTAGAAGAATGTACCAGATTTCATGCCATGATTGTTTTATGATAGTAAATGGAAAACAAACTGCTATTGTTTTATCTTGGTAAATAAAAGATACTTTTATGAGCATTGACCCAGAATAAAGTTGACAGTTTGCCAAATAGGTATATTTTTCCAGTGCTACCAGACATTTTTAATCTCCATTTAAAATCTGGAGCTGGCCAGTAGATTAACATAGTTTTAAGTGATATCATAAATTGTATGTTTGTTTGGCTGTTACCAGAGATACTTTAAAAGTAACAGTGAAGAATTACTTTCAAGAGAGGCCATACAACTTTTATCAAATTAGTAATGCTACTTATTCATTCCAGATAGATGAGATTTCAAATAATGCAAATAAGTCAGTGCAACACTTCAAATCTGGTTAGCAAGTTTTACACGAATTGCTTCAGAGGGCTTTTAGACAGCCTTGTAGGAAATCAATTAGGTAGCAGAATACTTGGTAAAAATATGTATATTTTTGAATAAAACAGTGTAATGTTCATCTGCAACAGTTAAAAGTTCCTATTAAAAAAGTTGGGGTAGCTCCCTTATCTAGTTTTATGGAGTTTTGTTTAAGTACAACCAACTGTAAAGTTTGAATTCAAGAGACCTGATCATAAATATGCATCCAATGAAGACAAATGCTGGAGAACTCCTTGTCTTCTGCTTAAAAAAGAGCACAAAATAGTACCAGTTAGGAAAACAGAGTTCATTCCATTAAATTAAGAGTCACTTTCCCATTAGCTTTGTCAGATTTATTGCATATGACAACATCAGCATCTTAGCTCACCCATTAGTTGATTTTATTGGGATTAAACATGTCAGTTTTATGCTGTTCTGGGATGGATGTTGTAAAAAGAAAATCGAAGATCTTCTCCTGACACGTTTTTCTTTCCAGCAGAAACTTAGCTGAGAACTTTTTATTTAAAAATTCTGTGACTGTCAATATTCATCTCACTCCAGCTCCTTGAAACTTTTTGGCCATACCAAAAAGACAGTTTTTCCCTTTCTTGCTGTCCTGAGGGGACTTCTTCAATCAGGACAGGGTCTACATCCCCCACATCACATCTGCATGCGGTCACAGATTCGTGCTGTGCTTGCCAGACGTGGGGCCAGAGAAACACAAGGTCCTGAGCCAGGCTTTGCCAGCATCAGATCAGTGGCACAAGTGAACAATGCAGGGGCTCGTTCAGCTCAGGGCAGAGCCGGATGGGACAGGCAGGGAGAACGGAGGCCATTCAGCAGTTTCTCCTGCCTTTACACCTGAGCACTCTTTCAGAAACACCAATGCTCTGCCCTAGACCAGATTTTTTGTATTTTTGTTTTCCATTTAGCAGCAGGTAGGTTGCCTTTAACTACAGAGCTCAGTGCACAGGATAAGGACAGGAAACATAAAGCTGACCATACATGAAGGGTAAAGCCAGAGATCAAGATAAAATACATACAGTGCCAGCTGCCAGCACTGAGGCTGAGCAAGTAAGTAAAAAAACCCTCTAAACAGAGGGATAAAGAATGTCTGTTTTACTGACCTTACAGATCCCTTGGGTTGTCTCTGCATTGTAACACAGGAAATAAGGTCAGGACTGGGACTGCTAATTTCTCATTTGCTAATAAGCTTCAAGAATGTGACAACAAGTCTGATGCTCAAAACACCAAAGTGGCAAGAAACATGAGACAACACTAGAGGAAAGACAGGCAAAAGGACTAATCAAAAGCATCCCCCCCGCCTCCCCATGCCTTGGTTTTTGTAAAAACCTGTTAATACAGGTGCTTTTTTAATACATTCTCTTCCTCTGACTGATTACAGTTCTGTTAATGTCTCAGTAAGAGAATTTGGCCAGGCAATGCTTAACTGTGCTGTACCATCTTTTTTAATTCTTAGCTTCTGCCATGCTCCCCTTTTGAAGGCTGCTCTTCCCATAGTACCAGTAAGGTCACCTGGAAGGATCTCTGTCTATCCAGAAGCTCAACAACACAGGATCCAATTTTCTGCAGCCACTTACGGAGTGTCCTCACAAATCTCACAGGAAGTCAAATGCCCAGGCTCTACCTATGGCTCTGCCACTTTTGAAATGGATACCACAGATTTGATGGTATTTCAGACCTTTGCTTCCCTGAGAGCCACAGTGCTCTGCTCACTCACCACAGCTGAGGACCAGCTACCACAAATCCCAGCACGTGGGATCCGGTACCGTGCCCGACAGGCAGCTCCCTTCGGAGGAGCTCCTGCTCTCCACTTACCTCATGGTTTTCCTCCTTTGTGACACTGTTTAGACACAGCTGCAAAGGGCATTAGTGGGAGAGATCCAGATGAACTTCGCTTTGTTTTTGTGACACCGGAGCTTCCAGTTAGGTTTGTTTAGGGTAATAACATGGCCTCTGGTGAAAGCAGCGTCTCAGTCCCTGCCATGTCAGTGCTACAGATGCAGTGAAAAGCTAACACTCATGCTCCGTGTGTTATGAAAGGTAATTTGAACTTCTGATGCATTCTGGCACAACCACTGTGTGCCAGCTAATGCTTTTACACTGACACCTCCAGATGGGATAATTTTACACTGCCTTTGTTATTTATGGGGGTGACCCACCATGATCCATGGGATAGGTGATGCAAACTGGCTTGCAATTGCATTTCATGTGGATCTTGGTTTCTGATGCACGTTATCCTACTGTCTCACGCTTGGAAACAGAGCAGAAATACTTGCTTCCTGCCCACACAGAAGTCTGGTTAACTTTCTTCAGAGCGTATCGTGGGTGTAAACCAATATATATGCATTGCAAAAAATTCATTAATTCAAGGGACTTGAATCCCTGCATGAGAGAGGGAACATGCCAAAGTAGTTTAACAAATTTAACCCATTTTCTTTCGATTCTTCTGCTTAATCTTATAGCTTAGACAGCAGTTTCAGAGGTAGTCCAATAGGAACAATTCAGTCCAAGGCCTGATTACAATAAACTTTTTAAACCCTGGCTAATTTTTTGGTGAATGCAGGTTTCCTTTTGGAACAGTGAAAAATCTTGCTAAGCTCAGACGGTGACAAAAGCAGCAATAGCTCTGTAAAAAGATAGCTGTATGTACCATTTGTATGGCTGTTTGTAACATTCTCCAACTTAGGCAAACTGACTTCATGTATTTTGCATGCTCTTATCCTATACCTCAATTAAATTTCTCACAGCAGCCTAACATGCTCCCAGTTGCACTGAAATATTTTTAATGGACCACATTCAGCTCCAGTTTATACTAGAGATCCCACCTACTTACACAAGATGAATTGCCTTCCTTTTTTGTATCTTACCACACCACACCTGGCAAAGTCCATACAAGGTTGCCCACGTTGCCCGTGCAAACTGAATGCCTCCCCAGCCCATGCTGTGCAGCATTCCCATCCCTGCTAAGGATTTCTAGCAGCATGTCAATCTAACTTCAGGTCCTGAAGTGTTTGCTTGTCACATGTTCTTCTGTTTTTTCTACTTCTTAAGAAACAAAAATGAAGCACTTAGAAGTTCTTAAATAAATATAAACTCCCTTGTTATTACAGGCAAAGCCTAGTGCTCCCTAGAATCATAGAATGGTTTGGGTTGGAAGGGACCTTAAAGGTCATCTAGTCCAACTCTCGTGCAATGAGCAGGGGCAACTTCAACCAGAACAGGTTGCTCAGAGCCCCACCCAACCTGATCTTGGATGTTTCCAGGGCTGGGACATCTCCCACCTCTCTGGTAAGTCTGTTCCATTGTTTCACCACACTCATTGTAAAAATGTCCTCCTCATATCTAGTCTAATTATACCCTCTTTCAGTCTGAAACCATTACCCCTATTCCTAACTCAATCACAGGTAGAGAGAACTAATTTGTTCATCTCTCTCTGTATGCCAAAGGCCTCAAGGTCACATCACGCTTAGCAGTGCAAGCTCGCTGTGCCAGCACAGCAGTGGCCCTGCTATTCCAGGCTCCTCTCCCAGAAACAGCACATGCAGCAGCTCCTTTTACAACAGCTCTCAGCTAGCACAGCGTTTCTGTACAATATAAGTTTTTACTCTTGCATGCCCAAAGGTTTCAGTAGCAGCACCAAGTGAATGCAGAACAATAGTGCTTTAATGCTTCAAACCTAAGGAGAGAGACTGCCTCCCCTTTTAAGGGGGTTGGACCCATGAGTTCCTACAGTACTGCTGAAGACCTGTGCTGATGAGGGGGTTCACCAGGAGGGGAGAGCACCCCTTCAAGCAGCTCTTCCCCACCCGCCTGCACTGGCAGGGAAGGGCAGTGCTCAGGGTTTCAGTGTTACTTGGTTACTTTCATTGAAAGGAGCTGGGCTTTGCTCCATAGCCATTGAGTACATTCCTCAGATTCTTTTCTTCTGTGCTCTGTAAATCGGGGTTGGAAGTTATTGCTGAAAGCACAGGAAGTTTAAAATCACCTTTTTCAGCCTCCTGTCACCTCAGGGTACTTTTGTGACAAACTGACCCAGGCTTGAAGGATGAAGCACCTTTTATAGCCCCAATAACAAAACAATTTACAAAATAATGAATTACTGACCTTGCTATACTCTCAGCTGGCACTGTTAGGTTGGTAAGTAGCTGTGCCCCTGAGCAGAAGCACAAGTTGTGCCCCTGGTAATAAGAGTCCATCTGTCACCGGGGCCAAAGGTTCCTTTGTAGCCCATTGAAAGCAGCATTTTAAAAACCAGCGTGGTACATCTTATCCACTGAAATTAAATAAGGGTTTTCCATGGTTAAGAACTGCGTTTTCAGTGCTCACCTCCCTACTTAGAACAACATTAATTAAAGCTCCCAATTTTGAAATCTGGGCAACCAGGACACAACTTTTTCCTGCATGGATTCAGTGTGAAAATCCGGATGATTAAGGCATTTCACATTAATAGTGATCCACAAGGAAGGCATTTTGAAATATTTACCCTATATTAAATATTAAACCATAACCAAAAAGAGGAATAGTTAAAGTGTTTACTAGAATTTCTTCTCTTCCAGAATTTCCTATTTAGGGACAGAACCACAGTCTAGGGGGCAACAGACTGATCACTGCTTATGATTCAATCCCTGCTCCAAGTAGAATGGGTTGAGTTCCAGCAGCACCTCGGCACCATCCAGAGCCACAGGAAAAAGCCACCCGCCACTGCTTGCTGAAATGCAGCTCCCGTCTGCACAGCTTCAAACTTCCCACTTACTTGACAGAAGGACAGAAGCCCCTGGCAGAGGCAGGTGACCCTGAGTGCTGAGAAAAGGCAACTCTCAGAGAACCAGGCACCAACCTCCATGTCAGAGGAGGGACCACGGGGCAGGACTGAGCTCCACAAGAAGTCAGTGCTAAGTCAGGCCAGGAAGCAGAAAGCAGGATTCCTCCTGCCTCTCCTTGGGCCAGACATCATCCTCCCAGAGCTTTCCAAGCTGAGGTAACTATTTCAATTTATGGTTTCCAACATATATTTTTTTTCTCAATTTTTGCTTCCAACTGCATGTTTTTTTAGGACTTCTTCCCTTACTTATTTAAATACTGGCTTTAATTATCCTAGAAAATATTTGCTTTTGATTTTCTTGCAGATACTTAGGAAACTGAATCTATAAAGGAACAAAAACCCAGAAAACCTAATTTTTGCATTCATTTAAAGGTTTTCAGTTCAAAATTGGAGATAAAGGAGGAAGCAAGTTTTTAACCACAAAGCTACTATAAATTATGAGAGGACTGCTAAAGGTCAGCATGCTATAACCAAATTCCAGCCTGTTAAATTACTGCTATACTGTGCTTCCAAGAAAATCTGTATTCAACATCTGTTTCCTTACAGGACATTGTTAGGAACAGGCAGGCAGAGTCATAGTCTCATTCTGCACTTACCTCAGGTTTTGAAAGGACAGATCTGTCTCTCTCTAGACACAAGACAAGATTAAAAGCTGGCTTTGCTGGACTTGGTCACTACTGTGCTGTTTTAGAGTTGCTTTGGAGTCAGACATTACCCAAAAATCAGTATTAATGAGGAAAACAGGAAGGGGAGCTGGAGACCAGCCAGCTCTGCTTCTCATCATTTACACTTGCTGCTGTTCAGACTAATTTTTTATCAAGTCAGAGCAGATTTGTCTTTATGACATAGCTGACAAGAAACTTCCTGAAAAAAAAAAAAAAATCTGTGGCTGATAGTCAAATTAAGAATCAGTGTGGATCCCAACATCCTACTACTTCTGAAGAGGCCAGTACTCTAAAAAAACCCAAACCCAAACACATGCACATCTCAAAGAGCTCTGCAATTACTTAAAATTATGGAAAGCAACTGTTACTGTCTAGCATGTGTTGAAAAAATTGTTTCCCAACATGCTCAATTTGTTTTTCCAAGACCATCACATGAAGTATGGAGACATCTGGATATTTCAAGGTCAGTATGGTTCCGGATAAAAATTCAACAGCAAAACCATGTTCTGCTCTGCAAAAGGACAGGCCTTTCTGGGCACAACCTGAAGCAACCAAACCAGAAGCATTGCACATTTCTCCCACTCCTGCTGTTGCTTCCACCCTCTTCCCATCCCTTCCTTACCTCCTTTTTGGTTCCTCTTCCTAGCTCTGACACAAACCCAAGGCAAAGACTAAGAGTAAAACAGATGCTTCCGGATGTGGTGAAAATTTTGAAAATGCTCAACCTCTGTCAAGGTTGTCATTATGTAAACATTTGATGCTACACACAGAGAAGAGTTTTCACAAGTAGAAATACCAAGACAGAGAGTAAAAAAAGTCCCACAAATAAAACCAAAGGGCATGAGTGTGTCTGGAACAATAAGTGGCTAACATTTTGGGGCAGTGCCCTGCCTGTGGCTTACTGTACCTCCAGCAGCTTTTTAATCCCAGACCCAAAGTTGTAGCAGCCATCACAGGAGCCTAGTCATAGGGCTGTGGGGACTTTGACTCAAGTATATTCACTGTTTTAAAGAATGGTCAAGTTACACAGTGCAACAAGGGAAGACTGAAGAGGAACATTCAGACAGATTATCATGACCATCCAGGGTGCCTCACTGCTTTTTTATGTAAGTTTCCAAAGGATCACATTTCTTGTTTCCCTTATTCTTTTTACATGAACATCATGTTGCTACAATGCAGACAATTTTAAAATGAGAGTTAAACCTGGTGTTAGAATGAGGAGAAGTTAGCTTACCATGGGATCTTTTTCATTGCTTGTTTTATCTTTGAATTATTTATGACGTTTAAAAAAAATATGTATTCTTCAGCTGACCCATTTGCAGCATATTTACTTACCCCCTAAGTGGCTATAGAGCTCATTATATCTAAGAATGTTTTTGTAGTAAGTTTTGAGATGTGCAGAACTATTGAAATTTTGACCCCACGTCACAGATCCTGAAGTGTTTTCAGGAAAAAATGCTAAGGAATAATTGAGGTAGCACAGAATAGAGGGTGAACAGGTGGACTGTTAAAAAATGGGTAGGGCTTCATTTGTCAGATGAGGGAGAAGACAGAAAGTAAAACTCAGGAAAGAGCAGGGAAGAGGAATGATTCATTATATTGTGCTTTAAAGACCGGTGATATAAAGAGTTACCCACAGCTGCACATGCCCAGCAGGATGGGGCTTGGTTTATTTTTCAGTGACAAGGAGTATCCAAAATTAGCAGACTGAAGAATCTGCTGCTACTCAGCTGAAGCACAGCTACAACTGTGCTATTTCATTAAAGTAGCTGCTGAATTAGAGATTGTTCTACCCAAGGGTGACCACGGTTTCCACACACTACACTGGATGTAAAGCAGCCTTCCAAGGGGCCTCACACTTCCTTTTAAATTTGCATTGTTTTGTATGATTCTTTGCTTTGTTTCTCCCTACAATGGAAAAGAGGGTTAAACAACCCCCTCCTTCATAAAACTAGCATTTCTAATATGCTAAATGCAAAAAACCCCCAAAATTCAAACAATAAAAAACCAAACCATTTCACTGCTTCTTCCAGGCGAAAAACCAAGTAAGATGTGACCTGGATTTAAATACAAGTGACACTGTGGTTTCCCCCCCAATAGCTCGTCTTTATCTAAATGAGGAGGTTGTTTGCAGTAACACATCTCAAATAGAGCATTAAGGCAAATGAAATACATTAGCTTTAGATTTTAAAAGGTGTGTCCAAGGCAGAGGGGCACAGCAGCACACAGAAACAAGGACTTTCAGAGGCAAACAAGCATGAGGGCCTCGGGGACAGGACCGTCACCCCTCACATCCCCTGGCAGGTCCCCTGTTCAAATCCTGGGTCAGCAGTAAGAGTGACTGACATTGCACTGACCATATAAGCTCTTTCTGGAGGGAGTATTGATGCATTTAGGTGGTTTGTGGTATCAAAAGCAAAGCTTTGATGAGCAGAAAGCTTGACCCGTTCTTCACCCCTGTTGAGGCAGAGCTGGAGCAGGTTGGGAAGGCAGGATGCAGAAGCACACTATTAGACCTGCTGTTTGAAAAAAGGTAAGTGTAATGCCACTGAAAGGACCTTACTTATTTCATGTTATAGTAGAGAAGTTCAAATTAATGACTTTTGAAGAGACATCCATCTGGAGACTTTTTATTTTCACACAGATGAAACAATTACAAGGAATAACCTTTTCCTTTATCCCTCAAGGAAGTTTCAAGCTTAGTTAGCAACAGTTATTTCTATGGCAACAGACAGATATAAACACAGGATTATAATGTTCAACAAAGGATCAAGAAAAGGAAGAAATAGGACTTGAAGAGGGAAGTGTCTGGAAGACTTGGAAAAAAAGGTAGAAATTCAACTAATTTTGTTAAGATACATATTTCTTCTTGCTCCCAACAGGACTCCTATTAATATTACATCTTTTTGGTAAAAAATCTGAATTCACAAAGGGAAAATGGCACAGGACTGTGCACTACTTTTTGCTGCAGGCATAATGGAGTCCAGTAGCTGGGATCACTGATACTTGGGACAGAGCATGGCAGAGTGCCTTGCTTGGAGGGCGCTGCAGCTCACAAAATTAAATTTATGCTAGAAAGCACATACTTTTATTCAGTCAATTGTGCTATAGAGATGGAATCTGAAACAGATACACATGTGAATTTAGAATTCTCACATACACTTATGCACACTAATGGAGATGAGCAGGTAACTCTACTGTTGTCAATCCAAAACTGATGTCTGAGGAAAAGCACAGATGATACCTTCTAGAATTTACTTTGCTGTGAGCAAAGTCACCACTCCCTTTTACCTGTGCAGCCATTTGCACCACTCCCAAATGTGACCACTACTAACACAACAGCAGCAAATCCTTGGCTGCTTGTCCCAGCACACAGAACTGCAAAAAGAATCGCACCGTGCTGAACCGAGTTCTGTATAAAAAGCGGGTATTCCTCTCCCGTTTTTCCCTTCCCTTTTCAATTTTAAGCAGGGTAAGTGAGACCTCTTGGCACGGGAAGCTGAGGGAGAAGCTGCCCCAAAGGGTGTCCAAGGGCCCATCTCCATCATAGCCTGGCTGGGAACACACCAGGGGCTGTTTCGGGAGAGCTGACCCCCAGCCACAGAGTCTGTGTGGCAGCCTGGGCCAAAAACACAGGGCCAGGGCTCAGTTGTTACTCAGGCAAATTAATTTTGTGCAGGTACACCCAAACCAGCTCAAGCTGCAGTTACTTCTCTGGGTTGCTCCACAGCAGACATTTCACAGGAACATCTGTCTCCTTGGGGCCCAGCCAGAGGAAGAAATGTTGCTTTGGTGTTTGGTTTTTTTTTAAATCACCATCCTCACTTATCCCAGACACATACTTCTGCATGAGACAGGGAAAGAAGGAAAGGAAAAGCCCAGCCTGCACAGCCTAGCAATGGGTCTGAGGTACAGCCCGCTTAGCAAAGGGGTCATCTGGGAAGAGACGGGCACATGGCAAGCAAGACATGAGCCAGGCCATAAAGAAAACTGAGCCCTCATAGCTAATCCAGGGCATGCCAAGAGAGTGAGGGTCATTCCTCCGGAGATACAAGCAATGAGGTCAGAAAACCTTCTCATTTGTAGAGCTAGGAGGGAGGAGATGTCCAGCCCACTACAGAACAATGCAGGAACATCTGCTGAAGGCGGAGGGCTGACCAGCCACTGGGCAGTTTGTCAGAAAGCCAATAACAGTGATAGCGATGAAATAATTGAATAATGTTGCCTAGAATTAAAAGTGAAAGGAAAAAACCATTAAGCATCTTCTGAAGCTTGAAGTAACTATTCTCAAAGCCAGGGAGGATTGAAAGAAGCACATGGTGCAGACAGGCCTAAAGGCAGGAAGGTCTCTGCATCCTTCAGCACCTTTGCCAAGAGAGATGCTGTGCCTTATTATTCACTGGTAGGATCCCAGAACTCGGAGTACCTTTTTGATTTAAAAAAGCCTCAGTGAAAGTTCTCATTTTGCTATGCAGGCACAAAAGTTGCCTTTTGGAAGTCAGGTGTAAAAACCATGCAATATCTCACCCACAAGTCAACTCTGTGCTGGCGGGAAGATGCAGTGACAGCAAATAGCACCAGGCAGAAGAGAATGGCAGAGCCCAGAGTCATCACTAACTTAGCAATGGCAATTCCCAGTGTGCCTGGAGTTACTCTCATCACTTCTAAATCTTTAAAAATTAATCTCTTTCTTTGCACATAAATAATTCATCCAGAGACCAATTTACTGTACAACTGTAAATGGATTTACAGTGCTCCCTTGCTTTGCCTATTAAAACAATTCCAGTTGCCACTAAGGCCATAAGAAAGGATGACTGTTTCCAAATTGCTTTCCAAAGAAGTGGAAGCTGTCATAATATTTAACCTTTCCTCTATTCTCCCACCGACATGCACCCCTCCCCACCCCGCCCCGCCGCTGGCTCCCACACCCCAGATATGAAAGCAGATAAGGAGGGCCCCCCCCTCGCTGCTTCCTGATGGTGAGTCACGGCTCTGAGTCAGCCTTTGTGTTCCAGGGAACCTGGAAGGCTTTGAAACCCGCTGTTGATTTTGGCAAAACTACCTCTCCTCACTTTGAGGGTGAAACGATTTACACACATCATTTTTGGTCTGAAAATAGCTGCTGAGATGCAAACAGCAAGAGTATGGCCAAATATTTTCTTGTCCTTGTGCTGCAGAAGTAGAACCCTCCCTGTCCTGCACAGCTGCACTAAAGTGAGCCACAAAATACCAGCTTAAACCCTGATGATTTGAGGAGGATGCACTCACGGCTTCTCTTTCATGCACAGAAGGTACCACTATTCATGACTTTGGACACAATCATCTCTAGAGCAACTGGTCACCTTTCAGAGATGACCAAGAAAGATGCTATCAGCTGCTGGATCACTGTCTGCTTCTCATAGTCAGGTGAGCTGAAGCCAAATAATACCAGTTCCAGTCCTGACCCCTTCCTCCTCTGTGTTCCCTGGTGCATTCCTTCCAGCAGAGTCAGGCCACTCTTTAGCAGCTCATATGAAGGGGCTTTGCACCAGGAGATGCAGACAGGAGAAGTGTCTTTTCATAAACAAGAGTTTGCCCCAACTCAGTCGAGACACGCCAGTAATGAGGGAAATTCTGGCAAAGACACCTCTCAAGAATCCCTGTGTGTCTCTGCCTAGCCCTTCTCTGTCTCCACAGATCAGCACTTTGTAGTTATATAGAAAAAATCCTCTCATTCTTGGCGGAGAAAAGCTGCCATATTTTTGTTAACATGTTGGAACATTACATCAGCTGCTCATCTCAAACATTCATCCACTTCTGTGCCTACTTCTGTATCTGTTTTACAAAGCCTTTAATTAAATTAATTACACTTTAACATATATATTTTAATTTCCTTTTGCAATCCTGTTTCAGACATCTTTTGATCTCTCATTGTAATTCCAAACTACATTCCTTCCCTTCATGTCTGTTTGGTAAACACCTTTGCTAGGGCCAGATTCATTAGCATTTTAATTATTTTCTCGATCCAGGACTTGTCTGCTACCCCTTCTTCTCACAGTATGGCAAGTCAGGCCATTTCTAGGTTAAACCCTAAATTCACTGGAAAGTCTTAAAGCATAAGTATGACTGCATAAAGAAAACAGGAAAAAAAAATTATCTATAAAAAGTACAATTAGTTGCTACATTTCCTTTCAGAGTATAGCTATTGTTAGTGCAATTATTTCAAGGAAATTAGATTTAATATTCTTTAATAGGGATTTTGCATGATAAGGCAAAGAAAACTGAAACATGCCAAAGCACATGAAAACAGTTAAAATATCAGCTGTCACAGCAGTTTAAGTTTGCTTCAATGAGTGTTAAGAAAGGGTAATCCTTACGTGCTAAAACTTCAGACAGATTTTAACCTTAATTTTTAATTTAACTTTGAATGTGAAAAACAGCAGCAGTATTCTTCTCCCTAGACATCTCTGTGAAACAGTTTCTTTAAAAATAATCTACCAAAAACCAGGATTACAAAGCACTTTTAACTACTTTTTAAATTCTACATATGTTTATTTGAAATTTTGATTACTTTTTAAAAATGGCTGCACACTTTAAAAGCCAAAGTGAAATGTTTCAGCTAACCAGAGACATCCTTTCCTCTTCCGCAAATCTGGTCCGCCAATCCAAGCAAAAAAAACCAAAACAGTTTGCTCAGCTCTGCACATAACTCCAGCAATTTATCATGCATCAGATCCTAAAAATTCAGGTACGTGTTTCTTAGTTGGGACATTCAGATAAGAGTACATTTGCAATACTTTTAAGCTTTATTTTCATTGACTAAAGGACATATTTCATCATGAGGAGAAAAAAAATGGGTGTTAAAATTCCAGCTCTTCTCTAAGACTGCAGAGAAAGTCCTTGGTTTTCACATCAGGTGAATTCAAGGGTACATGAGGGATAAGGGTCAGACCTACTGATGGCAGGCTAAAATCTTCCCATGCTTTTACTTATCTCTGTATTTAATAAAGAAAGTCTACATGCAATATTCTCCTCATGGAGGGTAGAAGTAAGAGCAGTTCACACCTTTACCTGACTAGAAACAGCTCCATTAAACCACTTCACTGCCTCTGCCGACAAATTCGCTTAGAACTCAAGTTGCTATTTTAGCTGAATTCACTTCCAAGCCAAAGACAGGCCACTTATGTTTACATTAATCAAAATTAACTCCTGATGGGCATTATATAAGCAACTCTAAAACACACACATTGTACAACTGGCTTTCCCAGGCAGACAAGTTTTCATGATGCTAACTTGTTTCTGATCTAGGAGAACATTTTTTTTTAGCATGAACCTCTCCTACATGCCTTCAAAATGCACCTGCTTTCCTCACTGCCAGTACTGTGTGAGCACTGTGAACATTGTACCACTCCTGAACCCTCTCCTGACATCAGCAGGTATCTCAAACTGGTCGATCCAAACCCCTCGAGGATAAACAAACAGAGCAGGATCTGCTATTACAGGTCTGGGGCTGCAATCACTCTCAAATATGATTGCAAGCAGAAATCCTGTTCTTCTGCAATGTTTTCCAATTTATACCTCTAAACTACTTGAAGTAATTCCCCATATGAAACTGATGCAGGGCAGCAAACAGCACATAAGGCAATCCTTTGAGGTCCTCACAGCCATTTGTAGACTGAAATAAGACATAAAAGCGACACAGGAGCAACCAGGAGAAATACAACATCACTTCCCACAACAAAGAAGCTCTTTTCAGTTTGGCCTGCTACATCCAGTCCTCCTTTCCTAATGCTCTATGCAGGTTGCAAAAGTCTTCTCGAGACCCAGTATATCTGATTTCACACAGGCACCTGTAAATGTAGGGCACTGGTATTGGGTATCTGTTCTACTTCAGCAGTTCCAACTAACTCCAGAAAGCTTATTTGGAGCCTAACCTTTCATTATACAAACAGGACAAAAACAAACTCAGCAGGATACTGGTGCTTCTATTTATGAAAATGACCCACCATGGACTCGTATATGGTCCAACGTGTCATCATATAAGTCCAGATTTCATCTGAAAACAATGACATTCTCTTAAATTAACTGGGCTCTTAAAGTCTAACTACAATGATTCTGATGTTAAATTTTGATACAGAAAGTGGGGAAACAAATGGAAAAAATAATTGGAAGACTATTCAAGAATAGGAAAAAGAACCAAAAATAGTGAATAAAAAATTACAGTGGAAGGGAAAAGTGCCAAAACTGGAGGCTGTCACAGCAGGGAATTTCCCTAATGATAATGAATGCAAGAATGAGCTAGTAAGCAACATCAACAAAAGTCAAGGTGACTTCTTGTGAGCTTGAGATTTTCACACTTCTGCCCAATGAAAGATTTTGGTCCTCAGAGCCGCCCCAGGGCCACCTCAGAGGTTTTAGGCTTTTGTGACCAAAACTCCTATTGAGTATTTGCACATAACTATAGGGCATACCCCAAAACTAAAGGTCTTCTCAGTTACCCCTAAGGAAACCTGCCTCAAACCTACCCCACAAAATACTGCATATTTTAGCCAAGATAATCTAATGTGAAGTGCTTAGGTGGGAATACTGAAATTGCTCAGAAAAGACAAGGAGAGTTCCCTACGCTGCTGGCAGAGAGGGGAGTTGCTTTTGCAAGAGGTTACCTTATCCCAGAATATCTATGACCCCTCAGCCTGGCTGTGGGATCCCTTCATCACAGAGGGAAGACAACTCGTGGATAAGTAAAAGAGGTACAATAGTAAAGACAGACATGGTTTTCCCAGCTCTCACCTCTCCTGCAGGAAAAAATACAAGTGGTATGGAAAGTGCCTTAGTTTATTCTTCTAAATACCCAAAGTGATTTTGCAGACTGTGGCTAGCATTGTCTGAAGATGCTGTTTACTTCGTATTTCACAGGACTGTAATGTTAACAAGCATCTCTTACAAGTTGAGAAAGCACCAGTGTCAAGAGAGTTCCCCAGTGCCAATGAGCAACACTTAATATCATTGCATACTACTGATATGTAACTGACACCCACAGGCTTCTCATATCTTTTGCACCAAAACATCAGAAATCCTCTTTTGTGGCCAGAGCCCATAAGCTCTTGGTGTCCTTAAAACACAGCAATTATCACTGATAGGCTCTGGCACAGATTCTTAATTTGCTGTGGGAAGGTAAGTCCTAACAAAAACCATTCTTCTACTGCGATAAGCAAGTTTCATATCTTCAAAAAACCCAAAATCTGAGCAGAAATAAGACCTACACCCATTCGTTCATAACTTTCCCTCCATTATTTGCTGTATTCCATTGTTCACAAACAATAGAGATGCTTACAAATATGTTTTTATGCAAACTCATTGTGATAAAAATAACGCCTTTCACAATTCACATTGAAGGCCAGCAGGATTCTTGCTTCTTCCTCCAAACAAACATGCATGTATTGGAGCAGGTCTCACTGCCCCATGGTCTTCTTCCCTCTAAACACTGACACAGAGGGAGATAACGGAGCTGAAGGAGTGAGCTTGCTGCTTTGTGTGCACACACAGCAAAAATGAAAAGTAGGTTGTTTGATGTTGAGGGTGAATTGAATTGATCCAGACACCCCTTTCCAACACTATTATTTATGACAAGTAGTACACGTTATTGACCAGTGAACATACAATAATAATGTAATTAGCTTTCACTTAAACAATTACCTCCTTGTCATTTCCGATCCAAGTTCAGGAAGTGGCACAGACTCAGGAGGGCAAAGGGTTGCAATTAACAGGCACAGCTCACTGCTAGAACTACATTAACCCTCTGCAGGTACGTTTTTGGATGCCGCAAGCAGCAAAATACAGCCCACAGCAGCACCCAGAAGAAGACTACATTTCTACATTCATTAACATTTGTGAAGTTACTCATTAAATCCTGAGTCAAGTGGTGTGGACCAGTCTCATGCTTCAGCAGACATGATCCATCAGCTCCTGTTTACTGGGATCATAACACCACATGGAAAGCAAGTCAGGTTTTATATTCAATAAAGAACTTCCTTCCCCACCTTGTCAATTCCAGCTTTGCACTGGAGAAAGAGCCATCATTTAGACTACTCTCATGCAAATACAGCACAACCTAGGACTCATGTGCAGCTTTCTCAAATAACTGGCATCGTGCAGGCCAATTCACTTCCAAGGTCAAAAGATCCTGCTAAGTTTTCTATTACAATTTAATTAGCATTTCTGAGTATGCTTCTCAGGGAAATATCTTATCAGAAAGCTACTCTGCTTTGATATAGCTGGGAAGGAAAAGCCACATCCTTAACTGGTACAACCCTACCAATCACATCTCATCGTATTCAGTCCAGACACTATTATACTAGCTACATAGGACCTATTTTGATCAGAGAACAGATTAAAATTGTTCTGAGAAAATCATTTCTTGGGACTGACTCAAGAGAAACATTAGTAACATCCAGTGGATAAAAATCATCCTAGGCCATAGCATACCTTTTGTTTACAGGCATTGTGTTGTGAGGCTGAGAGAGCTGGAAACCAACAGGTTTGGCACAGAAGAGACTTCATGTCTTAACCATAGAAGAGAGGATAGGGAAGGGTCTTTGCAGCTCCTTGTTCAGCAGTGAGAGCACTCACACGGGAAATCCAGAGTCCAAAAGAATTCTTCCAGATTCAGAAAGGACACTTTGTACCTCCAGGGACAGCACACTGCAAAAAGGTACCTGAAAGCACATTCCCTCATTCTGCACGTGTTCCCTCACAGATGCTTTCATCCGCCAGCCAGGGACCCACGTTCCCAGGCAGGTTGCACACAGAGGTGGTTTCTAATCCCACATGAATCAGATCATCACGACCTTGCCAATTCTTTTAATTTTTTGAAACAGCAACAAAAAAGTCCTCCCAGACCCTATTCTAAATCCCTGTTTCCCCACCTATAATCACTTACTCAGAAGAGTACACTAGGGACAGCTCTTTGGCAACTCAAAGGATGAAATTATGGCTGAGTTGAAGAATTACAGTTCCTAACTTCCCCCTTTTCTTAGAGCCAAAGTCCTCATTGTTTTAATTTAGAGGAGAGATTAGTACCAGCTATGTTTTGCCTCTTATCTTTGCTAAACAAAAAAAGTTATATAATGTTTCAGGAAATGAGTTCAAGTGAATACAACCATCTTTTTCACAGTACTAAATGCTTAAAAAAGAATCTGGTTTGTCCATTCTGGCAGCTTATGTTTATTCAAGACAGACAAGGCATAGGCAGTAAAAAAGCAAAAAAAAAAATCCCTGAGCTGTAGTACCAAAAGACCAGTTGAAGGTTAAAAGTAATTTTCTTGTCTAAAATTCATGTATCTCTGTAAAACTGCAAAAGCGGGTATCACTTTGGATAGTAGCAATTTTTGTGATAGTGCTGGTCTACTGGCATGTTTGAGGAGATGGTCACAGATTCATCTTTTAGAGACAGAATAACTATTTCACAGGCATATTAGGGACAATGTTAAGAGCACAAGTAATCTAAAAAGAATAGTGATATACATGACACAAATAGATCCTACCATAGGGAAGATCTCGGGGTGTTTCAGGATGTGTGACTAACAGGCAAGATAGAAGAAAAGGCAGCTAAAGGGAGCACAGTGAGAGCGTTCCATACCATTGTTTTGAAATTAATGTTTATCAGTTTTCCATGAATCACCAACTGCACTTTAAATATCAGTGCCTGCATTCTTCAAGAGAGTATGAATACACCCAATCTTATTTGCCTGTTCCAGAGAAAGCTGTGAAAAGGGTGACATCTGTTCTTAATATAGAGCAATGATGGAGAGTTGTCACAGGACTGCAAGAACAGGTTTTGCTTTTTGAGATGTGAATGACAAAATACTGTACACTGTCACATCCCTTTCTGATGGACAAGAGCCTTATCAATCTGTTTGATAATAACACTCTTGGATTTTTTTTTTTGACTAAACTTTTTTCCCTTTAATGACTCCAGTCTACAATACAACACTCTGGTTGTGTTGGTTTGTGTTTTGTAACACTTGGTTACCTTGGAAGTTTAAATCTGCATAAATCCATTTCGGCTAGTGGAGCTTTAAACCCTTTAGCTGGCTTTTAACAAACATCAGGTGTCTTGTACTTAGAGCTACGCCCAGGTGTTTCCTCCAAGTGAGCAAAGTAAGAGTCGAGCAGCTTGTGCACAATTACACAGCAGAACGAAGCAAGTGATCAATCCTTTCCTACACAATTTCTCACAGGGTGAAGGAGCAGGAAGAGTCAAACTACTGAGCAGCATAAACACACAGAGCAGCTGCTAAAGAGCAGACTTCTGTCTCGAACACCAGGGCAGCTCACTTCCTTCCAGACTTCAAAGAAAACACAAAAAACCCAAGATTTGATCTTCACTAAGATGCCTTTCCCTTGCCGTGTGATGAACCTGAAATCCACACATCAACTATCTTATTCAAAGTTATCCAAGGATCTGGACTAATGTTTCTTTGTCAAACTTTTAAGCAGAAAGTGAACAATTCTGTGCACAAAAGAGCACAGTTAAGGAACCTGTACATCCCAGTCCTGATAGCAGGAAAAATTAAGAGCGGGGAAAATAGACATGGGGCTACATTTCTACTGTTATCTAAGGTCTACTGATATGTTTGTCTATTTTCTAAGCACTGTGAAGTGATCCTTAGTATGTTTCTCTAGTCAACCTGGCATACCATAGAGCAAATCAATAATACCACTGCACTGCAATTGTTTTATGCAGGTCAGATCTTCAAAAACCTGGAGGATACTTTGAACAGTGATGAAAGAATGCTGTGCCAGCCTTTGCTCCATGTGCTGTGTAGGGGACAGGCACTGGAATGTAGGTGGAAATTAATAAGGAATTACAAGAAAACCCTACTGAATTGTAGATGTTTCTCTTCCACGGATCAATACAATTTCCAAGGAATCAAAGGTTTTGAAGAAAAAGAAACACACTGTGAACATACCTCTAAAAAGAGTTAGGTGGCAGTTGTGTAATACACAAACCGGAAAGGCTCAAATGAAAAAAACTTCAAAGGAAATATTTGTGCTTTTCCTTTTAGATTACTCTATGGGGAAAAATAGGTTATTAAATATTTTATAGTTGTGTTCTGTACCAAGCTCTATCTTTTTAGAATTATATTATGCCTAAAGTTTTTTGAAGGGTGGTTGTATTTGTAATAAGAATGGTAACTTGACAATATAACTGCTTTTCATAGGATACCTATGTGGATTAAGATGGACTCCTGAGCACAGACCAAATGCCAACACTTGCAGACTGCAGCTATCCCTGTTCCAAGAGACAAAGCACATGGATACCTTTCCTTCCCGCTGTGGCTGCTGGAAAGTTGTGGGGTTTCTGCATTAGTCAGCACAAGTAGAACTTGTTTTTCTCATTAATTGCACCAGCAGGGTATATAATAACAGCTGCCTCAGAGGAAATAGGAATGAGAAGGGATAATACAAAAGGAGAGTCCAGTGTAATGAATACAGTGGCTCTGTTTCACCATGTTCATTCTCTTGCTGGCATTTGTAAACAGAAATAAAAATCTCACTATGCGTATAGTCACTGATGGGCTCCAGTATTTCCAAAGCACATTATTTAGCCCACAGATGAATACTGAATGTGTGTTCCTGTCACAGAACTTTGCAGTCTCAGTGTAAAATCTGAGTCTATTATTCAAGCACTATTATTCAAGCCTTTGAGGGGGAGTTTCTAAGCTTAAGACAAGGACACAGATTCTGCCCAGAGAGCTGCTTGAGCAGGGGTGTGCAGTCATGGTCTCTAAAGAGAAACACCCAATACAGACACAAGGTTAAGGGAAATATCTTCTTTCAGAGTTATCTGCTTTAACAGGAATATAGTTTTCCCATTTCAGGAAAGAGAACATTTAGTATCCAAAACAGCTTAGAGATTAAATGAACTGAAATGTCCTCCTACCTTTGTTGTTTGTTTTCTTCCCTTTCCTTCAGCGTCCCTACTATAAGAACTGCTGGAAATGGCAGGTTCTGCTTCATATGCATATATACTTCTATAAACAGTGATGTAAAATCCAGGCCCCCCACCCTACATGCAAGGAATTTTTCCTTTCTTTGAAATGAAAACTTTTAGAAGAAATCTTAAAGGGAAAAAAAAAAACCATAACTTTCTCCTGGGAACCACAGAGTCTACTTACATATGAGAGTCAAACACCAAATGCATGTTGTTGATGGAATTACAGTGAAAGCTTCAAAGAGAGGTCTCCAAATTAATTCGAGTGCATTAGACATCCAAATTCTAATGCAAGGCAAGTGTGCTTTAGCTGTTTCAAATAGCACAGCGTGAGTATACAACTCAAGACCTAAAGCATAAGCTTCGTACTCATAAAGAAAGGGGATTTACTTTGGAAACCAAATTGTGAAGCTGTTTTCTACCTTACAGTTTCTTTCCAAAGCACTGGCAAGGTTCAACTTTCCTCCTTGGTAGAGTTGGGGACAGTGTAAATGCAGAAGACCATCAGGTCTGGGAGCAGCACTCTACAGCATCACCTAAGAAAGGAGCAGTGGTCTCTGGCTGTGCATAAATAGGACCCAGGCAGGGGGTGTGGGGTCACAGATGAGGCTGAGCAAGGTTGTTAAGGTGGAGCAAGGCCTCTGACAGGCACACATAGTTCATGCTTGGAAAATTACTCTTCTAGGCTCCGTCTTTCCAGTTTTTCAGGCTATTTTCCTTGCTAATGTGGATGAGGATGCTGCTTTCCTTTCCATGGCAATAAAAGCCACTAAGAGGGAAGTTTCAAATAAGCCAGAATGTTTTAGAAGCGTGAATACTCGGTCAATGAAAGTTGTATTCTTAAATATATTACTTGTGGACTTGCATAAATCTCATCCACAGCAGAAAAGATTTCTGAAAGGGGGGATGAGAGGAAGGAGCCTTAAGGTTGTTTCTTTTCCCAGTGAAATCCCTCTGTCCTCTCTTGAGGACTCCCAAATCCTATGCCAGTTAAATGAACCACGCTGAGTGCACATGAACAGGCCATACGTACATCAGTACAGCCACAGCAGCCAGAAGGAACGACAAGGAAATGGCAGAAGAATTGGGAGGGAGTAATTTAAAGCAGGGAGGAAGAAGCCTTGCCCCACGGGCAGCGATTGTGCACTACAGGGCAGCCTTGTGCTCCGCTCGCTGCTGGCTTTTGTCCTGCGCTTGGGCCGCTGGGGCCGCCGGCTTTGCTGGGCGTGCACTCGGCACAGCTCGTGTGACCAGGAGAGCCCTTGGGCTGCCCCGTGCAATGTGTGGCATTCCCGGCCATAATGTCCTTTGTCCTGCTAAAAGAGGCTATGCTGTCTCTTATTAAAACTGTCCCTCTGTCACTGTGTTATTAAAATAATATCAGTGTCCCTTCAGTCTATGGGTCAGTGGTTAAATCTGCTGTCAATTACCAATCAAAATGTGAATGAAATGGAGAACAAATGCTCTAACTTCATCAGTGTTGTTTTTCTCTTCTTCCCCCAGATAATAATACCTTAAAATAGAATGCCTTATTAACCACAGACCTGAAGGTTAATAAGTACATCAACAAAACAAATGTAGTAAATTAAAACAATGCATTAACATTCATTAGTATTTCACTGTTGATTCCCAAACATGCTGCTATTGCTATTGTGCTATTATCAGGCAATAATTGTTATGTCAAAAGATAGGACCCATATGGTTCAATGAGATCCTCTGGGAGCTTCTGCTGTATGAAAGTCAATCAAAAATACGATTCCATAAGGAGAGATGTGGACACGGGAGAGTTGCTGTCAGTATATGCAACTCATGTGAGAGGCTGAAGTGACTGTTTTAAATAAAAGTTTTCAAATCTAGGGGAAAAAAAAAGTGAGAGTTAGAAAACCAGCAGTAAAATCAATAGGGTTTTTCACAGTATGAAAAATTCAGATGCCAGTCTTTGCCAGACTGGATCCTGTTATCCCAGCAATAGAAAATACCCTCTAGCACTTCAGGAAAATTCAAACTTCGTATATATTTTCCTGCCCATAATAACAGATCCAGGTGAGCTAAACCAGTCTGCTTTGAACAGTTCTTATCCTCTGAAATACCCACAATTTTTGGGTGAGGCCTGAATAAATAGAAGTGGCTAACGTGATGCACTGAAGATCCCAGCTGAAGTTGTCTGCCATCCAACATCAAATCCTGTCTTACAATTCGGGTCCTCATGGTAAACAATTAATCCACAAAATTAATTTCTAACATGTCATAGCATAGGAGATGGACAAATATCTTGGCTGCCTCTTCTCCTTCAGCTGCCCTCATCCTCATGTATCTCCTGGCCATCCTGCTGGAGGGAGCCAGGACAAGACACCAGTATTGTGCCTTGGGTTTCAGTGCCATCTGATGTTCACCTGGGACCAGCGTGCTCCAAAAGCGCTCTTGTGGCTTGTTCCCTGCACAGCTGTGGCACATGGCTGTGGCAACCCCATCTTCAAAGTGGTCATTTCCCTCAGGCTCTCTGCAGCCTCACCCTTTTCCTCTTTCCCTGCAGCTTTGCCTCCTCACCTTTCCTTATACAGCTTTTCCCTGCACCCAGGAGCAGAGCCGGGTGGTGGCTGCCTTGCTCTACCTTCCCGTGCCTCCAGCCGAGCCGCAGCCTGTGCGGCTTCCAGCAGCCACCAGTGTTGCCTCTGGCTGACTTGTGCTCCCACAGAGGGCTTGTTCATGTCACTGGTGGTGATTCATAGGGTTTGGGGGGCCCTACAAATGAACAGAAGCCATAACTGTAGGGTCCTGGAACAGCCCTCGGATTACATCACCGTGTTTACACTTTTATGTCTCCTTCACAAGTTCATTATAAATTTCTGCGTGCTCCTGGGGTCACTGTTTTAATAGCACGAGCTGTTGTGCCCAGCTCTATCTCGCTGTTCTATCGGGCAGTTTGTGTTTACCAGGCACACACGGGCTGGGAAGCGTTGCGTAAGCTGGTTTCTATGGCAGGTTTCTATTCACCATCTGCTTGACTGAAAAAATATCTTTTTCAGTTAGCACACTGGGTCTGGTGTTTGCATCTTTTGTTTCCTTCCAGATGCAATCTCAGAAACACAGGAGGAGCTGTGAGGCTTTGGAGGGGAGGGAAGGCCTTTTGAAAAAGATCTTTTACCCAGCTAAAAAACACATTGTCCCTGCTTGGACACTGCAGGAAACTTAACGTCCTGAAAAGCCACTTTCCCTGTACCCAGCTACTTTCCACAGCACTGCTTTATCATAAAGGAGATAAAACTGCAAGTCTCTTTCTATACATACCTGCATCCTGTTTCTGGGCTGTTTTCCTAAGGAAACCAGGGTCTGTGCTCACCATCACCTTGTTCCCCTCCTTCCCCAGCTGCTCTTGAGCCTCTGACTTATTTCTGCCCCATTTAGAAGACATAAAATTAAGTTCCCGCGTTTCACAGGAAAGGGGAGAGGCCTGTTAATGACCTCAACAGGAGATGTGGTGGAATAAGAGTCCACCCTTTGCTAGAAACTCAGGAGGCTACTCTGGAGAGGGATGTTCTGAATGCCTTGTTCATGAAAAATTGTTCTAAATGGAACTTGCAGCTCAGCAGACACAAATACATACAAGTAAATCCATAGGAAAGTGCTCGTGGGACTGCCCTTTTCCAGCAAGTCTCTCTGGCTAAGAATAACAAGCAGAAGCAGGGACTGGACAAGCAGAGCCTCCCTAGAAGGGCCAGCAGCAAGAGCAGCCCAAGTGACGTGTGGTGAGATGTGTATTTCTGGATGACACAAAAGCACAGTCCTGAGGAGGAAATCTTCTGTTTGCACAGCAGCTTCAGGAAAGGCGGACTGTAAGATCTCAGGTGAACAGCCAGAGGAGCTGAGGTCAGGTGCACATCATATAAGTCCCAAAGCTGTCCCAGACCTGGGATTCATCCAACACCACGGATATTGCCACACAAGGAGGATCAGCAGAAGCAAGGGCTGCCGATTCACGCTGGTGAGAGTTTCTGAGAGCAGCCTCCCGATGGCCAGGCTGCATGAAACAGGGTGTGCACGCTGCCACAGCCCCCTGCTCCGGCAGCACTGGGTGTTCCCCACACACCACCTCTTCCTTCCATTCAGCGTGGGGAACGCATTGCCATGCACTGCCTGGCAGCCTGCTGCTGGCACAGGGACCTGGCAGCTTTGTCAGCCCAGCTCCTGAAGGAGAAAGCTAAACCATGCCCCAGACATGTTTTCTGGGAGACAATGGGACAGCCGTGTGGAGGAGAGGTGTACCAGTCACAGTTCCCCATGGTGGCCCAGGTATTGGCCCAACAGACATCACCGGGAAGGTGACCCCCAAGGTGATGCACAAAACGCTTCTGATACCCAAGTTATCCCCTACATGAGCAAGCCTGGGTGCCCCTATGCCCTTTGGCTGTTCACAGGGTGTAAGGCAGCCTCAGCTGTTCTTGAGCACATCCCACTGGCAGCTGTAATTCACTGCCATAAGTTCATAAGGACAGATGGATCAAAATGTATTTTCTTCTTATATGCTGTTCCCTCAGTCATGGCTCACTGTTATCTCATTTTTCTGGGAGAAATATCATGTGCTTCAAGCACAGCACAGATAAAAGGCTGAACCTTTTATTTTTAAGCTATAATAAACTAAATTTTTAGAGGAGGAAAGCCAAAGGTAGCATCTACTCTCACAGTGTATGGTTTTAAAGCGGAGCAGGCATACACCTCCTGCAGCATGTGTAACCTGAAATTTGCTTTGAAGGTTATAGCTTGTTTACAAGGTTTAGCCAGAGCACAAAGCACAAAGAAAACATCTGGCCACAATCCCTTTGTGCACTTCAGCAGCCTGCAAATGAGATCTAGCATTTATACTTACTTATAAAGCAAAAATAATCAAAACTGCTTTCAAAGGGAAGTTTTCTGTTGAAAATTCCTGACAGCTCATCAGCAGCACTCAGATTATGCTCCGTGTCTCACAGGCTGCCACTCACTGAAGCTATAATATCACCTACCTCAGGAAGTCAGGTTTGAGGTTATAGGTACAGATAAGACAAAAGAAGGTTTTTAAAAAAATGTAAAACGGGAAAAATACTGGTGCTGCAGTTAATAGACTAATCCACTGCAGAGATTCCCATCTGCCTTGGCACGGTCTGGAGGAGGCAAACATTGTAATCTGAGCCATACATACTTTAGTCAACTGCTTTACTTCCAGCTCTGGTTAGGAGCGTTGTATTCTGTACGAAGCAATAAGAGTGAAGTCTTGAGGACCAGGACATTTTAACACCACATTTCTGTGTATTTATGTGGAATAATTTATTAAAATCAGTTCTGCTGTTGATATGCACTGAGGTTGTTGACCACTGTATGAATTATGGGGCTAGGCCAGAAATTACCTTTAAAGAAAACAAAAAACAATAAACCACTGCCAACATGAAAAAAAGACCTTATATCCCACAGCTATTCATTTTTCAGGAGTAAGAGGCTAGACCTGCAGTCACAGTGGGGTCTGTCAGTCAGCAGCTGCCAGAGTTGCTCCAACAACAGAGGGTATCTCTTACACGTCCATCCAGGCACAGGACCTCCCACATCATTTTCTTCCATCTTTCATGAAAAGCTTGGAATGAAGTGGAATCATAAATGTTGTGCTTGGGCAGGGAGATCACAACCCAGAGAGATGTAGGTGCTGGTTTTGGGCCCCAGTGCCCAGGCATGCAGAAGGTCTAGGAAGGAGGGTTTGGATATCGGTGTTCTTCCCGGGAGGATCATGCCACTGTATCCATCATCTGCCAGCCAGTAAAGCTTCCTCAGGGAGGGCTCGTTTTGGCTCTGAATGGGATTATCCAATTCCCACTGTCTCCTATATGCAGTCTATGTTTTAGAATATCAGTCACGGAGGAAGATTTAGTTCTTCACTGTGAGTTTCTGCTTTGTGAGTTAGCTGGGTGCTAACACCAGTTTTCTTTTAATTCTGCAGAAAGACTTCCACCCTAATAATGGTGCACTAAAATTGTTTGTATATAGAATATTGTGGTAAGGCTCAGGCCAAGGTCCTTCTCAGACTCTTTCTTGTCCATCTTTATTTAAATCTGAGTGCATACATTTTATATTCAGTAATTACTAAGTGGTGGTTTAAGGCAAATTTTTCTTCATTCATGATGAATCATACATTTTGATGCACAGGTCTCATTCAAAATGAGTTGAATCATTTTAGTTTTACTATCTCAAATCTTTGTTTTCTAATAAAGTTATATTTTTAATATGGTTTTCACCTTCTCAAGTCTAAAAGCATGCAATCTTTCCCAAAGATTACTTTCTTCCCCAATATTTTTAACAATTAATTCAGTGATATGAGTAGTAGTGTATACAAAACAAGATAAACACACAACCTGCCTGCACCCAAACCCAGGTGGAGGTGCAAGCTGTCTCCAGAGCATCCCCAGCCAAGACAGAGAGTGACAGCACCAGGGAAATGCAGAAGCACCTTGGCTATCTCAGGGCTCTTACTGAGCAAGGTCCTGGCAACATCCGCTTTTATTGTCTGCTGAGTTGCTTGATTTGGGATAAGATAGGTATGCACAGGGTACATGGTGTACAAAGAACTATTGCTTGCTTTTCTTCATGATATCTGTGGCTTTGGCTTCCTTTGCAAAGCCAGCTTGCATCCAACTCTGGGAGAGAAAAGCCACCCTGAGAACAGGGAGTGTCTGTGTCAAATCCACTGGCAAGACCAAATAAGACCATGCTGAAAACAAGGAAGAAATACTTACGTACCTGTGCTTAACAGGTGTATATATCTCTGTGAATAAAAATAGAAAGTAAATTTAAAAAAACCCAAAACACTTCTTCCTGAGAAAAGTATTGGAATTAATTCTGGAAACATGTTCTTAGAGAATAGTGGTCAAATCCTCCTAGAGTTTTCCCATGACACGATAAGGGAGTTTCAGCAGCAGTAACAGGATATACAAGTGCATCTGTAAATATACAACTGTAAATTAATGACCTATGAGTTACCAGATACATTGTGGACTGAAATAAGAGCTCAAGCAATGTTTGATTTTAAATGTTGGTTTTAAATAAATAAAAATAAATAAAATAAAATGGAGCACAATTCTGAAAAAGAGCTAGGCAAAAGCATTTCAATATGTCAGAAAAACTAGGTTTTGCTCTCTCACTTCCCAGAAGTGTTTCTCTATAATTTCCAGGGGAAAATCACGTGTAATATAATCCTTTGGTAAAAAGGACAGACCTCAGAGTGTAAAGGAAAACCAACTTTATTCCCCAGATGAAGATTAAACAAAAATTCTTCTCTTAGAAAACATATCCAATCTTCAGATATTAACAAAAAGAGGGAATAACAGCTACAATAAAAATAAACAAAGAAAAAAATTAAAGACATGAACATGTTTTTCTTCTGGGGAAAAAAAAAAGTAAAATTCTGTTCAAATAATGAAGGGCACTTCAAGCCTTTTTTTGCCCGTTTTTTTCCTTTTTAAGAACTTGAGTAAGTGGTATAAGTTCTAATTTCTCCCATTCGTAATTTGACAATGAACATCTCTTTTTTTTCCCTCCTAGCACAAATTCACTCTTTCTGCTCCAAATCCGAAGTCCACACATATAAAATGAGCCTCTGTAAAGCAGCAGATTGTGACAAGCAGCTCACTCTTACCTATCAAGACCAATGATGTATGAAGCTCGCATGCTAAAAAGCATGAAAACGTGTCCAAAACCGAAACTGATCCTACCATATGTTTTGAGGCTTTCACCACACAGAACCACCAAATAAGAACATATTTTCCTGCCTAAGGAGAAAATTTTTCCACATCAGCTTAGTGCCTCCGTTCTTTCAGCAGGAGCACATTCATTGTGCTCCTTAAGCTTATTTTTTCCATGCAAATGTGTTCACTGCAATTTGTCAGCTACAGCATTGTTTTTGGAGCCTGAAACCTGAGTGCTTCCCAGGAAGCCCGTAACAGCAGTCATGCTCTAGGTCATGCTTATCATGTGTGAACCACCATTTCTTCGGGTCTTTAATACTGATCAACCAACCAAATAATAAATTAGATTTAGAGGGAAATCTTTGGGGAGGAAAGAACAGATTCAATTTAACTACAACAACATATCTTGATTATTCTTTGTATTAATACTAAGATTCTGCACTTAAACAAGTAATCTTTGTCCTAATAATTAAGATCATTTGTCCCTATGGGTTATTTCCTGCCTGAAACAGAGTCTGGAGCTGTGCAAAGGTGGTGGGCTGAGCCAGAGGGAGTGGGGGCAGAGAGACAGCTTCTCATCACAGCCATGCAGGAATGCACCTCCTTCCCAACAGAAAACCCTGCTGCGTGAGGATCATGCCACGATCACTTGCAGTGTCTTCCTTAATGCCATGAACACCTGTAAGGACTCTCGGGGGGGAAAGCCAGTGGACATGCCAAGCTTCTGGGGTGTCAGGAGGAAAACCTGGAGAGTCCCAGAGCAAAGCAATGGAGCAGGACATGTGTGCAGCTCCTATTGCCTCCTACAGTTCCTGTGCCACCCGTGGACTTACAGATGAACCCCACAGAAATGCTGGAACAAGCCAAAATCTTAGCGGCACTGTCCACTGGCATACATGACTTTTTCTGGCCTCTCAGATTGGAACACCCGAATGCCACGTGCCTCGCCTCCGTCTTTACTTAGGCAAGGATCCCGTGTGGGAGACGTGCATGTAAAACACACCAAAGCATTTGAGGTATTCCCATAAAGCCTACACTACTATTCCACGGAAAGTTGGGCAGATGTCCAGCTATCCTTGCTCCTTCATGCAGAGCATGGACTCCATGGTCTCTCAAGGTCCTTTTTGGAGCTTCCCCTCCGTGCTGATGCTTATAATTACTGATACCTGTAATTACTGGGCCTTGCCTGTGTTTGCACTTTTTCACTTGAATGATGCTTATGCATTTTGAAAGGAAACTGCACCATAAAGGCAGTTGTGGTGGTGTTGTTGTTATTCCAGTTCTTATTATTAACTTAAGAACTGCTAACAAATGGGTTGCAGTTCCTCAGAAATGTGAATAAAGTTTTCTCTCTGGGACTTCGATGGCCCAAGCATATCTGCAAATGGAGGAGAGGAGTAAACCAGTCACAGCAAAGAGCAGCAGAAAATATGAACCTATTAACTGCAGCACCACCAAGTGTCAGCATTGAAAACACCACATATCAGGAAAATACCCAATTTCTACAGAAACTGCAAGAGCAAATATTTCAAAAAACCAGCTTGCTGGCATCTAAATGAAAACAGTTTAATTTTGAAAACTTTTGAAAATCTGTCAGTGTCTAAGAAACCTGTAAGCCTTCTTCCAAGTGTCCAGATCCATTATGTTCTCCCGAGGTAATATCAGTATTTTCAGAAAATAAAATAGATTTCCAATTAACAAGGGAATAATTTAAATAGAAATTTAGATTTATAACTTCTCAACAATTTAAATGGGTTCATGTTTGTTAATGACACATGCACAAGAGCACCCCCAGCTACTCAGTTGCTGTCACACACCTCAGTGTGTGCGGGAGTCACTGCTGTCAGCACGGGTGAGGATGTGCTTCCTGTTACACGGACAGACATAGTACATGGCAACTGCCAATGGAAGCTACTTCAGAGAAAACATTTCTCTTTCCTAGGTGTGCTATGTTATCATACGTGCATCAGAGATACAGCTTGTAGATATAACTCCTTTCTTGTATGAGAGAAGTTGATTGCACCTGCTTGTCGAGCGTCACATCCTCTGGCCACACGCTGACATATCGTCAGGGTGTTCCCTCAGGACTCTGGGTCACAGGAGATGGAGCATGGCCAGTGGCTCCAATGGAGAAGTACCTGCCTCTGCCTTGTCAACAATAGTCAGGGACTGCATATCTATGACACCACTGCTTTTATTTTTCAGGGTATAGTAAGCAAAAAATATGACTGATGGCTTTTTTTGTTTCCAAGCATTGTTAGATTCTCAGTCCCTTACTGCTAGCATTAATCTAAGGTGCCTTTACAGACTACCCAGACAAACCAAAGAAGTATCCTCTACTCCTATGAGCTGGCTTTTCTGATCCAAAATTTAAATCTTCAGCAGGAATGGAGAGACATGGCACTTCTGGTTAAAACAAAGAAATTCTCAACACCCATCTATTTCCATGGCACATTTTTACAGTAAAGCACTATTTTTTTTTTTTTTTTGGTGATTTTACTTTCCTAGTTTGTCTTGCCTGGCTGCAGCTTCATGCTGCTGTTCGTGCCTGTGCCAGTACTGCACACTCTCCTGCTGAGCATCTCTTGGCAGAGAAGGGAGAAGGGAGACCATCATGTTACTACAGCTTCCCAGCCTGTGCCGGGCTGGGGACTGCTCTGGCTACCACAGGAGCACGTCCTTGTCCTTCTGATTAATTATGTCACTTTCTGAAGCGGGACATAGTTTCCCAAGTCTCTTGTGCAAGTCTGAAAACGTTATCGTAGCTCATGGCTATGGGAAGGAGAGCACTGAGCACCCCAAAACGCTCTGGCCAAGCAAGATGAGCCGGAAACCTGTACTCAGCACTTTTCTTGGGATGTCCACCCCATGGATGTCCACAGGAGCCTGGAAATCTCCATCACCTGGTGATCTTTGTGTGAGTGTGTGTGCTTTCCGGTTGTGGATTCCCCTTCCTGTTTTTCAGACACAGGTTCAGGCACGGATGTGTCAGCAGCTTCCTGGCTGCGTGAGGCGGGGGAAAGAGTTCTCTCTCCTTTCACTTCTGATCTTCCTTATCATGATCATCCTGATCATGATTTGCTTCAAATGCAAGCACGTACACGCTCCCTCCTCCAATAAATGCCATTTTTCTTGGTGATTTGCACAAATACAAACACCTGTAATCACATCACTTGTCCTGCTGAGAGCCCTCGATGAGAAACGGGCAGCGTGCAGCCCCACCACGGGACGCGATGTCCCAGCGAGCCGTCCAACGGCTAGCGGCCACTACGAGGATCATGGAGACCAAGCACCACCTGCTGCCCAAAAAATTAAGCTCCTTAAACCCATAATTACAGATTCCAAACTAACTGCAACAGGCATCATCTAATAACCTGCTGAAAGTTTGAAGTAACCTGCAAATCTTAACTTGTTTCTGCAGAATTTCAAACCTTAACACTAGCCCTTACCAAACCCCAGAAATTCATGGCTACTTTGAAGTATATCACATCTATCAGTACTAGCCCTGTGTGGACTCTGAAATGCATAGTACTGCTCTTTACTCTGTAAAAAAACTTGAGTCCTTAAACAGATAAGATAAACTGTCGTTAAAGCGACTCCAAAATTAAAAGTATCACATTAGCTTCTCCTCACTTCAGCTTGGTATTTATTTGCATGGCTACCCAAAGCTTGACCCTAACTTTCAGGAGAGCTATTCAAAACTTCAGGTGAAACTTTCATTTTGTACCAGCTCTTCCTCCCCTCTGAAGGGACCTTGCAAGAATACATAAACCTGATCGTGCAGTCCTAGTTGTCTCATACTCCTATACAGCCTTCACAAAAGCACAGCAACACTACTCCTACCTGAAAATTAAGAAAAAGGCACCAGATTCACGAGGCCAGTCCCCAAATGATCTCATGAAACTTTGCCAAACATTGCAGGAGACATCCATCTATAAATCTCATTGTCCTAACTCCTTGTGCTATGCTTACTCTTGGATTTCTAGAAAGCTCAAGATCATCTACAATTCCTGCAAAATAGGAATACAACATTCACATTCAGCCTTGAACTTGCCTCAGAGTGTTCTACAGAGTGGAGAGAGAAGTGTGCTTATCACTATTTCACATCTCCTTAATTCTATCTGTAACTGTAAGCCCGTAAGAGGGAACACATGATTTAGGTGGAAATTAAGAATAAAGGTATTCAATTATTTTCCTATGTGACTGTTTGGGAGGACATCTCAAGTCACCACAGAAAACTGCTGCTGAGATCTGATTTTGCAAAACTTGTCCTGAACTGCCCTGTTGCTCAGGTAGTTTGAATGAGATCACTACACGGTTCCAGACCTCCTTTCCCTTTACCTCAGGCAGCCTTACCTTACATATAACCTGTAAGATGTCTCCAAACCACGTTTTCCAAACCCTAAACTGAGTGTTAACTGTCAGCCTACAGGTGCCTAAACACTTATAGCTGCTCCGAGTTTGACAAGACATTCACAGGGGGCTTTGCAAATCCGGCAGAAATCCTGCTGTTGCAACATTTGTTTTCCCAGATCCTAAATTGAATCTTAAACTTAACCCTTCTTTTTGTTTTATGAAACCTCAAATTTTACGAATAAAGTGCTTCTCAGGGCCAGTTTCCTGCTTAACTCCGAAAAGATTGCTGAATGTGGGAGGGAAAAGGAGCCCCTGCCCCAAATCTGACTTTCCCAATTCTCTCCGTGCTCCAGTTTCCAGGTTACAGACCGTCCCAAACCCAGTTATTCGGATTTTCTGTAACGTTCTCCAGCCGCGAGGCAGTGACCTGGCTGCTGGGGGACGGCTGAGAGACCCGAAGGCGGAGAGGTGCGGCCTGAGGAGCCTCCCCCGCAGGTACCCCCTGCCCGGGAGGGGGAGCTGCGCGCCCGCTGCTGCCCCGGCCCCTCTCCCGTCCCTGCCCCGGCTCCTCTCCCGTCCCTGTCCCGGCTCCTCTCCCGTCCCTGCCCCGGCTCCTCTCCCGTCCCTGCCCCGGCTCCTCTCCCGTCCCTGCCCCGGCTCCTCTCCCGTCCCTGCCCCGGCTCCGCGCCCGCCGGCCCCGCGTCGCTCCTGGGGGGCGGCAGCACCAGCCAGGAGCCCCAGTTTAAACACACTGCAATTATCTAAATCCTAATATGACCGCTTTATGTCAGCTTCTGACTTTACAGTAATTAACTACGGTGCACGAAGCGCTGCGGCCCGAGAGCTATAGATCAGCAGCCTGTCCCTGTACCTGCCTCTTCAGACAGTGGCACGGCTGAGTCCGACCAGAAGTAAAGCAGCAGGTGAACAACACCGAAAATACCCTTTTCAGTTTAGAATTACCCGAAAAATAAGGGGAAATACAGCGAGGGAAACGGAAACCTATGCAATTTGCTCACAATGATAGCAAAGAAACAAACTGTGATATCCAAATGTGAGGAAAACAGCCCAAATTCATCCAAAAATATGACACTGATCATTTTCAAGATGCATGCTATATGAGATAAAAGATGCTGAAATGGTTTACTAAGCTAAACATTCAGGTGCAACAGCATAACTAAATACTAAAACCACATGCAAAAATAATATTTAAAAAATCACTCGAAAATGAAAGCTAAATTTGAAATGTGTTTAAGTATTTAATTGAGGCATACATAAATTACCATCTTTTAAATAAAGCCAAGAAGAAAACTAGAAGATATCTTCCCGGAGCACAGAGAAAATCCCAAACAATAATAGGTAGCACATAAAAAATGAGTAACAGATGGACCAACTGGAGGATTGTGCTTAATGTAATTAACATTAGCACTTACTGGTAACGGTTAATGGTCCTATACCATCACACCTCCCAAAACAAAGCCTGATCAGGGACGCATCAAAAGACATGAAGTGAACCCTGAGGCATAAGTGCCATTTAGATCATGTTGAAGACATTTTCATCAATCTTCATGAGAAGTAACAGCTATCGGAGAGAAAGAGATATGAGCAAGTTTCCGTCTTGTAATCTGTAAATTTTCTTAAGTAACTAGCCTTTTCCCCAGAAATATTATATATGGCTAATTTCTTCTCATGTCTCTGCTACTGACTCTGAAAGATTTACATCCCTTCAGCTGTCATTCAGTAGTAGGAATCTATCTGAAAGCATCATTTTGCATTTTAAGACAGGAATATGAATTTACTGAAATTCTCCAAGAAGACAGATAAATATTTAATATACACCAGATAAGTCTATAAAAGGTGGAAATGTTCATGTCACTAGAAAATCCTTTACATTTTCTACTAAAATTTTAAAAAATGTGTTTCCACATGAAGTTGCTGAAGTGCTGGCAGTTTTTTTCAGTCAGAATTATTGTTCTATTCAAAACAACCTGATTGTTCATTTGGAAGACAGAAGTTCTAAATAATAATTTTATGAACAAACACCTTTTTGCTCATAAGGTCTTGTATTTGAAAGCTCATCAGTGTTGTAGTTTGATGAGAGGACTTACTTTAGAAAACAACAATGTGCTTAACTAGGCAAACTCAAATGGCATTCACTAGGTACTATGGTTGGTTGACTTTTAGCCTCTTCTTCATCGTGCTTGAAAACAAAATGAAAAAACCAAAGTCCTAAGCCCTTCCTAAGAGCAAATACTATCGAGGAGAGATACCTTTTGAATTATTTTGTATTCACAAACACAGAGCCGGTTTGTGAATCTGAATTTTCTTCCTTCTCGGGTCTGTCGGTAGGACAGGTTCTTCAGTGCCATCTTCTGGTGGGCACGATCGGCAGGAAGATCGACTATGGCACTGAACCTTATGTAGGGTTGAGAAGATGAAATGTCAATATAGATATTTATTTCTGTCAACTTATTAAACAGAATGACACAATCTAGCAGCAGATAATTTTTTCCCTGTATATGAGATTGTATTTTATGATTTGTATATTTGTATATTTGATCCGCATCGTATGATTTGTACCATGCCTCATAATCCTTCAATATATACACATATATATATGAATTTACTTATATGAAAATAAATGGAGCACATAGAGCGTTACTACTTCATGTCTAGAATACGTGAGAAAGATTTTTTTCAAATAAATGCAAATGTGAAGACAGATTTTTTAAGGGGAGTTAGCTTTATTATTTTCATCATCTAATAAATATTTGCTCTATAGAGTATAAAATAAAAGGACATCCCCACCTTCTCTGCCAGAAAAAGCAGACAGAAAATACATTTTGCAAAGGCTCACCGTCATTATCATCATTATTGCTGACTTCAGAGCAACCCCTCTGTGCCATCTTCAATTATACATGTGCTGAGCTTGACTGAGGACAGAGGTGGAAAAAGAGAAATTTGTGCTCAGACATAACTGCAATTTCAGAGCAGAATGGAGCACCCACAGACAGAATCCTGCTCCTGTGTGACCATGGCATGGTCCTGGATGACAAAGAGAGGAGCTTGTTGAGGATACACCAGTAACTGCTGTGAGCTTCCACGGCCCCTGCAGATCATGGAGCACAGCAGGACCTCTCTGTACATTTTAACTGTGCAAGGCAACTGGCAGCTGGTATAAGTTGGAGACATGCTTCATCTTCTCTAATTTATTTCGGAGGTTGATTGGGAATGCAGGAGGCAAATGAGCACAAAAATGGCTTTAAGTTACCTTGTTTCGTGTCCTCCCCCACTCCTCCCACTCATCTGCACAGCACTGCCCCCATCGCCATCCATCTCTCCACCATGGCAGTAATACACACAAATGAACTTGTCTGCAGGTGCTCCATTTCTTCTCTGTTGCCTGTATGAAGCAAAATATCTGATCAACTTTTTTTGGCTTCCTTTAATATTCTAATGTCTGCATGTCACTAAAGGCTTGTTTTCAGTCTATCGTAAATTACCTCACCATGATGGTCAAGAATATTATCTCTAATTTGCATCTTAATGCAAAGAAATGAGGACATGTTCTCTTGCACTTAACTGGAAACAAAATAAAACAAAGCCTTGCTTAAGTTGCCTTTAGCATAAGGTTTACTTAACAATTCCAAGCGTTTAAAGAGAAGAGGTTTTCTTCTATTTGTAAAATGGATTCACGGAAAATACTAAATCTTTTTATCAAATAAGTGTTTGCATTAAGGTTGTTAGAAGGAAGCTTCTGATGGTTGATGCATGAAGTCCTGTGCCACTAGTGATGGACACTGAATGCCTCCTTCTCTGAGTCTGATATGGATTCTTGTGTGTTTCTTCCCAAATATTGCTGTGAATCCTTTTACAGAATTCCCTCCAACCTGGTCTTAAAGAACATCACTATTTGGCTGGATATTTTCTTGCTAGCTAGTTTTCTTGCTAGCTGCTGACTGAAACAGTTCTATTGGCCAGATAAACAAAAGCTGCCACCTCTTAAAACTGAAAATGTAGATCTAAGCAGGATTGTGTGTCTGTTCTTCAGACTGAACAGGCACAGGTGACACATCGGGGGTAACTTGGAGTGTGAAGGAAACATGTTGCAGATGGACATTACAGTGGATGGACATTACAGGGATGACATGGGCTTAAGCCATGCAGGGAGCCTTCAGCTTCACTGAAGACCTCTCAGGGATCATTTTTTCAGGGGTCCAAACTAGGATAAGCAGGACTTCCCTTCTGCCATTCCTACAAAGCTAAAAATGAGGAAAAGGGCAAAATACTGTAAATGTAAAAACACAGTGATCCCGTACTGGACCAGATCAAAGGTTCATCTAGCCTGCTAATTATGTTTTCAGCAGGTCCATCCCAGGTGGTTTAACAAGGAGCAGAAAATGGTGCAGTGCCACCAGGCACGATGGCTCAATGCAGAACCCCATTGTAGCAGAAAAAGTGAGGGTGTCCATCTATTCCTTTCCCCCCTCTCTCCCTGTCTTTATGCTGCTCCTGGCTGTGTGCTTCTGCCTCCGATCCTGCATGTGTGAAGGTGTTTATCAGGTCTTCAATGAGCCAATGTAGCCAGTTCAGTGACAAAGGAGTTTTCTAAACTGAGTCTCACAGACACCGGATCTGTTTGAGAGGATGGAGCAGATTACGCCAACAACAGCAAAGGGCAAAGTAGGCAGAGGGAGTGAGCCTTCCCACCCTGACCGGCAGCAAGCTGTTACATTTCTCCAACTGCACATGGCGACATAATGCCCTGCTTCCAGCTCCACAGACTTGTGAGCTAGAAGATGTGCAGTAATCACACGGCTTTAACTGAGCCCTCAAGTGCTACATGCACCTACATTGTCACACTCAAGCTCATTTTCTCAGTCCTTCATCCAAGGGTGGGAATACAGCAGTGCTGCCAACCACTGGCCAGACTGACTCCTCACCACTGCTGCTTACTGTTCACAGCTCCCACACGTGTTTGTTCACAGCAGCTACTGAATGAGCTGCCCCAAACTTTCAACAGAAAATTGAAATCAAGGTGATCCGAGAAACTTAGAACTACTTGTGGATCTACAGTAGAAGAAATTGACTACAAATTACACTTGAGATTGAGTATATGCCTGACACCAATTGAAATTGCCAATCCTTTTCAATAAAAAATCATTTTAGAAGTACAAACCTATCAGAGGTAGAGATTCTTGCTATTATGAACCTTGACCCCCTAGTTTAAAAGAAAACAAACAAAAACAACCAACCTGCTGACAGTTGCTTTTCAATCCTGGACAACTGTAATTCTTAACTTAATTTTGGAAAGAATATGAAGTCATTCTCTTCATTGATAGTTTTATAGAGCATCAGTCTACCTAGAGATGACATGGATACAAAAGAACTACAGTTTGTAGTTTGAAACAGATCTTAAAAAAATACATCTTAATGTTATACTCTGTGTTTTTAATTCCACCAGAGCTTTTTAAAAGTCAGTTTTAAAAATGCTAAATCTCATTCTCCGTTGTCTTGTCATAGGTTTTGAGGTTTTTTGTGTTGCCAAAAAGATTCTGTAAATACCACAGCATGAACTCTGAGGATAAATATACAGAAACACAAAAATCATAGATTTCTTCTCCACTGCTTCATATGTGAAATTGTCAAATATAGATCTGCAAGCCACTCAAAGAGTGACCAAGTGACAATTCTCCTCTCCTGTTGGAAGGATAACACCCCCTTTCAACAGTGACCACACTCTGCAAAGCAGTGGAGAGCAGGGTTATTTATGTGCCCTTGTTCAAGTGAACATAAACAACTGGATGCTCTAGCAAACTGACAATAGACTACCAACAAAGGGCCAGATGCTCTTACCCACTTGCAAGGGTGAAGAGGGACAAAATGAGTAAATATTTATATTATCATAGTGGCATGTAACTGGAGCTCAGTTGTAGAGAAAACAGTGATTTACAAGCATGTTCCTCCTCTCTTGGGAATCCACATAAACCAAGCAAAGGTTCAGCGTGGAGAAAAAAACTCTGACAGAAGGACTAAGCCAGATGAGAGAGCTACAGGTTTTCAGGACATACTTTTCTCTGGGCTCACATGATGACTAGCAAAGAGAAATGTTTTCCTGGGCAAGAGTCATTACAAATTAATAAAAAAGGTCTACCTGGTACATGAGAAAAGTGTGTGTGCATTGTGGCACACAACTTCAGTCCCAGCACCTCAGAAATACTCTCACCTAGAGCTTTGGACTAAAGCTCAGCATTAAGGATGCCTCTCTGGCTGTTACATCACTGGCTCTTCTTGCTATAACTCCACTACAGCCAGCCTTTCTCCAAAGGTCACCTGACAGGCTACAGTGGAGGTGGTGGAGTCACCATCCCTGGATGTGTTAAAAAAAAGATTGCATGTGGACTCGGTGCAACGGTTTAGTTGAGGTGGTGTTGGGGCATGGGTTGGACTCAGTGATCTTGAAGGTCTCTTCCAACCTGGTGGTTCTGTGATTCAGTGTGTAGATTATTCCTCATCTACTGCTTTTTCCAAGCTTGTCCACACTTCTCCCACAATTACTTAGAGTCACAGCTGTCAGTTCTCCTACACTGAGCACTTCAGCAAGGCTTGCATCTTCCCTACTGAAAGATCACAGAAAGTTAATTTTGCATGAGAACTTACAATAAAGTATTTTGGGGTTTAGACATATTTTTGATCCTAATGGACACTTGCCTTTGAAAGACCTTGGAATACGACTCCAGTCTATTTATGTCTATTTATGTTGTGCTTGGTCTCGGCCCTAGGGCCTTGATATGTCCATACCTTCTCTAGGTGAACTTTAAGACTGCCCCCAGCCAATGGAGGGCAATAAAATTACACTCTGCAGGAAGTGATATAAGAACAAAAATGCTTCTCTGGATGACAAGATACCATCTTTTATGTGAATCTTTGCAGTGAAAGAGGGCCAACAAAGTGTGCTATCTAATGCTTATCCTGTCCTTTGAGGATTAGACACCTCCTTGAGACACCTCCTCAAGACACAGAGAAGGAGCACATCATGTCAGTGTAGTTTGGGGATAATCACACTCATAGCTGGGATAGTTAATGTCCCAGGAGCATCTCTGAAAAGTAGTCACATGTGATGACACAGATTCTTAGGCATTTGACACAATGTTGTGAACTAACAGTGGTAATCCAGGGGGTAAAAAGAGAGTGGTGACAGGAATGGCAGAGGAAGGAAATAACTTAAAATGTGGTGATGTGTATAACTAATATCCTCATATACACTTAAAATGCTTAGCAAGAGTTTCAGTTGACTAGCTCTGTTCTACAGTGTTGAGGTTTTGCTGTGCTGCGATTGGAAATGATTCTCCATCATGCCTAGCTCACTGCTGAGCACTTAAAGCACAGACCCAGGTGTGAACTCACTCCAAGAGGTAAAAAAAAAGCTGCATTACATAATAAGATTTAATGATTATTTGAATCTCTTTTTCCATCCCTGTGGATCATTGATTTAACCTTTCTTGTTTTGTTCTCAGGATATTGCTCTGAGATTAATCAGGGCCATTTTTTTTGTATAACCCTTTAAGAGCATTTTGGCTTTAACTTTCTTCAATAAAGGAACACTAACAGAAGCAACGGCTTTGCTAGGAAGTGCAAAATGTTGGCAAAATGTTCAGATTGGATGGCCAGAGGGAACAAATGCACTGCCTGGGTTCAACTGCTATTTTCTCTCTAAAGGAAAAAAAAGCAGACCTTTTAAAGCCACCACTAAGGAGATTTCTATTTAGAGAATATGCAATAACTCATATTAAGACAAGATTTTAATCTCAGCAGAGCTTTGGATAATCTGCTGGCACCTGTGTTTGATGCTCTTCCACTCCATTGCACTGCTTAGGCTGAGGCCAAAGTCCAGACCTTGCAAGTGTGTTTGTGGCAACAGTCCTGCTTATGTGAAGGAGAGTTTTAGCAGAAAAGAGGCAAAGACTGGTCAGGATCTGCCCTTGAAAGTGTCACCTGTTAGGAAATGACACCAGTGTCATCATCTTTTATATTCCTTTGGAGCCTCATATTCTTTTTAACAAGCACTGCACCAGTTGACATTATTTGTTGTGGTAGGTATCATACCAATGCCTTGTGCTGCCTTGCTTGAGGACACAGTGTGAAGTATAGACCACTCAGTCTGAGGGAGCCAGGAGAAAGGTAATATCTAGGATGATTTTAGAAAGAATTGGGAAAGGTTTTTCACATGTAGATCTCAGCTTCTGGAGGCTGTGCATCAGCCTGTGTGTGATCTAGGGAGATTTTTATAGAGGTTTCATGATACAAGCAAGCAGGGATGGGTTTGGTACTGTGTAGATACCATTAGAGATGCTGGGGAGTCTTGTTGCTACTGAGGCCTCTGTATCCAACTGAGATATGAACTCCAGTTAACAAGTGTCATGTTTGTAGGAGTTCAGCCTCTGCAGCTCAAGGAAAGAGAAAGAAATGTACAAAGTAAAACTGGGCTTGGGTTTGATAATTTGGGCACACAGTGAATGGTGCTGTAAAAGGAGATATCGTGGCTGGGCATAGGAAAGAAAAGGAAAAAAATTCTACATTGATGTCTCTTACATTGATACATGTATCTTTTATCCCCCTAAAAATTAGCATTATTCATTTGAAAGGGTTAAAAATAACATCATATTTCTCTCCATCTTTGATTCTGTGATTCATGCGTCCCATTTTAAAGTCTACACCCTGTGAAGAGGAGTGCATTATCAAGGAAAGAGGCTTGCCAGGGACAGAAGGTAATTTCCCGTAGCAGGTGCGTACAGCAGGTGGTACACAGTGTACCTGCAACGAAAAGGTAGATTTAGGCTAAGATTTTATTTAATATGGAAAACTTATTGCATCCTGAGCCACTACTGGGGATGTGCCAAAAATCGTGTCTGCAGCATGATTTATTACGTGAAAATACCACCGAACTAATCAGTGGAGTTACTAATTAATACAAATCTGCATTTTTGCATAAGCAATTAGTGCAAAGAGAGTGCAATGAAAGAGGAAGTTTGACTCATTTAATCTCAGTGTCTATTCAAGCGGAAAGACCCACTAGGGCAAGGCACTAGGATCTACATTTGGATTTTTTTTCCTTTTGATTAGTTAAAGGAACTAAAAGGTCAAATTATCAATATTTAATTCAAATGGAAATGCATTTGTTCAAGAGGAAAGAAAACACTTTATTTAAACAAGGTGGGACTCTGGGGGTAAATGCCTGGATCAAAAATAATTAGATTTTGCAGTTACAACAGCATCTAAATCCCTTCTGATAAGAATCCTTTTTCCTAATAACAGAGGTGGTTTGACACCGATAGCAAAGACTGCTGACGCTATTTAAACTGTAGCTCGGGCGGCAGCCGGCCTACCAATACAATTTAGACATTTGCTTTAATGGTACATACTTCTCTGATTTGTTTTTTTTTTAATCAATTTGAATTATATTTTAAATGTATTGTGATTTCATAATTGTGTGCACTTGACTAAAAGAGTAATTTTAAAAGATGATAATTAAACCTTGGTGGTGATGTATTTTCCATTAACTAAATAGAAGTTTACATTTATAGAATTAAAATAACAACAGCATTTATCTAGCGGGGAAAGGCTCAATAAAATTAATACACTGAGTTTTAAGGCGGAAAAGAGCAGAACAGGCACCTTAATCAGCTGTACCAGTTTTCGAGCCCTGATGTACATTGTATCCTAGAGAGACGCTACGAAGTGCGTTGCAGTCTCGCCCCGCACCGAACCGGTACCGGAGCAGCACTTCAAAGCGTTGTTCTCCCGCGGTGATTCCCGAGCCGCGGCAGCCGGAGCAGGCTGGTCGCAGCTCGGAGTCATGGGCGATGGGGCTGCTCTCTCCTCCCGTCCCCTCCTCCCGCCGCAGCTTTTGGAAATGGGCGAGCGGGGGAAACCCGCGGGCAGACCCAAGCCGGCCCTTCCCGAGCCTGATCCCGGTGCCCGCAGTGGCTCGGGCCCCACGGTGCGATGAGGTGGGGTGGGACGGAGGGACAGGGACAGCGGGAAGAGACGTTTTCCCTTCTCTTTTTTTATTCAGGATAACCTTCGGGGTTTGTGTAGGTGCCTCTCTGGAGAGGGAGGGAACGGGAAACCTGACAGCGAAAGGAGAGAGCCCGAACAGCCCGGGCTACCCGGGCAGTAAATCACTCGCTCAATTATAAGCGCGGCTTCCTCTCTCCAATAGCTCCAAGCTATTTGGGAAGGCATCTTTTCCCCGCACTCTCGCAGGTGCAATATGAATCAATTATCTTAATTAAGATAATGCCGCAAACCCAAGAGATTTCATCGGGAGCGGATTTCGCGCTCCGGACAACTGTAAGGCGTTTCCACAGCGCTGCTTCCTCCGCAACAAACCCCCCTCCCTCCCGGCTGGGACAGGGCTCAGCCCCAGCGGCGACCCGCGGAGGGGCCGCGCTCACCGCCGCCGCAGCGGGCCCCAGGCGGCCCCGGGACCNGCGGCCGGGCCGGCCGGAGCTTTGTTGGGACGCGTGCGGTTCGCGTGCCGCGCTGCGGGAGGAGGGGAGGGGGGGCGGCAAGGGAGCTAGGGAGGGAGGGGAGAAAGGAAAAAGAAAAGGAAAGGGAAAAAGAAAAAAAGAAAAAGAAAGGGAAAATGAAAGACAAAAGGGAAAATTTAAAAAAGAATTTAAAAAAATAAAAGGGGGAAAAAATCAAAGGATTCGGGAGGAAAAATAAACAGAAGCCGTATTAGAAGCCAGATGGAGAAGGAGGAGTCTGTAGGTCAGGGAGAAAAAAAAGACACGCTTGGAGCGATAAAATCAAGCGGCTGGGGGAAGAGGAGAAACAGGGAAGGTGGGAAACTGGAGCCGTTGAGCCAGGGGACGGCCCGAGTAGGGAAGGCAGAGCCGACTGCCTGGGAGATCATGAGGAGAAGCAGTGCCGAAGCAGCGGGAAGAGCGGGAAGGGTGAAGGCGGAGCGGTAGAGAGCCCCGGCGCCCCCGGAGCGCAGCGCCCGTCCCCGGCCCCGACGGGCGGCACGGAGCAGTGCCTGGTACCTGTCGGCCCGGCTCCTCCACGGCCACGTGTGTACTCTCGCCAAGCGCCAACTGAGATGGAACGAGTCAGGCTCGGAGGGTTTAAACCCCTCTGTCTCTTTATTTGTCTCTCTACTTATCTGCCAATCGACAAGGCGTTGATTTTATTTTGCTCCCAGAGAAGATGACTGTGTTGATCACACTCAGAAGCACACTAGCACCCCAAAGTTCTCACCGCTCCCCGAGATCCAGTTTTCTGCCAGTGCTCTCCTCCCAGTATTTTTGCCTGATGTTTCTCAGCGCCCCACACTCCCGGGTGTATACCCAGACAGCTCCATTCTAAGGGACGTTTTCCAGCAGCCGAGACAGGGCTGGACCGGACCCATCTCTCTCCTGCGCCCTCCAAACCTGTTCGAACCTCACTGCTTCCAAAACGCGTCCGTGCCAGCAGCGCGGCAGCCCCAGCAGCTCCCGTTAATGGGGTCGCGCTCTCTCGGGGGCTGCCGGTCCGGCGGGAGGTTCGGCCCAGCCGCCCAGGGTACAGGCATGCTTCCGGATCAGGGCCCGGGGGCGCCTCTATGGCCAGAGAAGGCTCGCCACGGGTAGGGGCTATCCTTCCGTGGGTCGGCTCCGACGCTTCCTGCCCCTCCTTGCCCCAGGGAAGGGCCGCAGCCGCCGGTGACCCGAGGGTGCCCCGCTCCAGCCACACTCGCCCGACCGGGCGGCACACACCGCACTGCTGGCCTTCACTTCCCACAGAGAACCGGCCAGCTTTGAAATAACAAAATGCAGCCAGTTGCCCTCTGTATTTGATTACCGAGAAGGCGAACATCCCCGGAGTCCCCTCCTGCTGCCCTGCCGGCCCCGGGCTATGTAGGTCACCAACAGGAGAGAAACATTTTAAAAATAACCCGACCTGGAAAAGTATTTTCCAAATCCATCTCCTCAGGGCGGAATGATTTGTTCCGCATTTAAAGCCTCAAGAGGCGAAAATAATTTTCTTTTTATTGAGTAAATATCCGGATAACCCGTGCCGGTAGCACAGCTATCATGCGAGGGGGCTATCTCCCTCCTTAAAGCACATCCCTAAGGTTTGGCGGCGTATGCAAACTCCGCCGAGGCGTTTAAAGACTCTAAAGTCACCACTCGGCGTCTTTCTTCCAAACTTCCCGTTAACCGGCAGGATTCCCACCGAAAACCCAGGAAAAGCGAACCGGCGTTTACTCCAAGCGTTAGGACAGACCGGGGTGGGGGCTGTCACGACAGCCCCGGGACGTCCGTTTTCACCAGCTCTGGAGAAAACCGGGGGAAAGAGAGGGGACCTGTGGCGGCGAGAAAGAGACAAGGACTGGGACAGGGAGTCTCCGGGGGTCAGAGGCGCCCGTTAGGAGATGCTAAGGGGGGGTCGGCGGGGACCCTCTGCGGCCGCACCCCAGAACAATGGGAACAATGCGTCTCCGCGGGCCGGCGGCTCCGCGGTGGCGGTGCGGTGCGGGGCGGCGCGGTACCAGCGCGCTGCG